>JACGTJ010007041.1:0-12385 GCA_014858695.1 Chrysomya rufifacies | reverse complement strand
GAAAGGGTTTTCATTTAAATGAATACGCCTGTATGTATGCTTTATGCACCCTTTGTTTCATACAAGTACATGTGTATGAGTTCATTAAAGAAAGTAAAATAAACCAAAGTTCTGAAGAGAAGCAATAACAGCATAGGAACTAACATAAGATTATCGGTGTTGCTACTGCTACAGTTGTTATTACTATAAATGAACAAAAGCTAATATGAACAAAAAAATATGAGGAACGTGTGCAACAAAACATAATATATCTATGAAATCATGTTTTTGCTGTGTTAGCTTCTATTAAATACAACAACATTTCCAGGAATATAACAGCACACAAAAGCTATAAGCACACTTACGTATAACAGAAACATATGCCAATTCCTATCCATGGGTATAAATAAAACAGTTATGAGAACTATTAAAACATAACCAGAGGAAAGGAACAGTAATTGTGTCTAGAGGGCAGAAATGAATAACTTTGCATTGAAAGCTGTTAAATACTGCAATATTCTACTCAAAAAGTGATAGTTTTGTGCTCAGTTCAGTTCTAGTTCAATTCTAGTTCTAGTTTAATTCTAGTTCAATTCTAGTTAATCTTTTCATAAAAACATTTTCTATTTAATTTTTAATATTTTTTTTTAATTTTTTCTTTATTTATTTTGTCTGTATTTACTCGTTTTGATTATTTGGAGTAATAATTGTTAAATGTATTTATAAATTTTTGGTTATTATGTATATCGAAATGTACAAATGTTGTAAATGCACCTTAAACTAAAATTAACCTTAAACTAACAAATATTTAAAAGGGTATAAAACCTTTCGCTCATTTCTGTACAACAAAAACTTAATTACATAAAAAACTACATGGTATAACCCAGTAAACAATATAGTAAATAATATCAATAATATAAAATGAAAAGTGACATATGTCAAATCAATAGATGGCAGCATAATCAAGTATTAAACTGAAGAGTTTTTTACAAAAGATTTGTTGACTTTTCACAGTAATACAATAATACAGCTACAACATAATTAAATGTAATCAATTAATCAATTATGTTATTGTATATCTTCTAACAATTATTCTTAACATTCAATAATAATTTCTAATCTATAACTTAATAAAATAAAAATAAAATTATCAGTTACCTAAACTAAAACCTCTGCGCAAATATATTCTACTCTAAATATTTACTTATTACAAGAACAATTGATTCTTCTTTTGTAGGTATAAACGTGGAAGGAAACATAGGAAAATGGGTGGTTTTCAATTAAGACCAGTTAAAAACTGAGGTAAAGTAACAGATATCAATTTAAATTTAGATTAAATTAAATACTGTACTCCTGGTCGTTAGCGTTTCGGAAAATTTTAAAACATTTTGGAATTTTTTCATCTTTTGTGTTCTTGTTCCTGCATATGTTTTTAGTTAATGATGTCTCTCTTGGAGAGAATTAAGAGTTTAATCATCTTTCTTTTCGATGATTTCGGTGCCCAAACGATCTTCTATATGAACATCCTTATCGTCCCAACCCCAAACCATTGTTTCTTCATTTTCATGATCAAGTTTCGATAGCATTTCCGTGGTAATACCAGAACCAGCGGTATTGTTATTGTTCATATCAATGCATGAAGGATGACTACCATCACCAGTACGTTGGATACGTTTCAATAACATTTCTTCTGATACGGTTTTTAAGTCATAGGCTTGACCTATAAATAAATCGATACAAATTATTAAAACAAATTCTCGAAACCAAACATACACAATAAACTTACCAATTTTAGCCATCAAGTGCAAGAAACCAGTAGTCCAGTTGTAGTAGTTGGGCAATTCAGCTGCTTTGTAATCCCAGGGAAAGACGTGGTGATAGTTGTGCCAACCTTCTCCGAAAGCAATAGCGGATACGAAAATGTTGTTAACAGAGCTAATGTTCTTGTCGTATGGTTTCATTCCATAAAAGTGAGCAGCACTGTTCACTAACCAGGTACCGTGCAATGACAAACAGTAACGGAACATGGAACCAACGAAGAAGCATACCTTAAGAGAAGAGCCCAAGTAGTAATAAGGAAATAGAGCGGGCAAAACAAAGCAACAGATAGGCATGATGATGAAGTAGTATCTGTAATATAAAAAATATCATTTAATAGTTGATAACAAATATACAGAATTGTCCATATAAAAGACTATTAAGCATTATTTAAAAAAGGAAGTAATATTTGAATTGATTTTACAACTTACTTCTTTTGGAACATAACAACGGGATCAGCTTCCAAGTCACTCATATCGATTTGTTTACCCTTTTCCTTAACGTCGGGATGCTTTCTGCACATCAACCAACCCATATGAGCAAAGAAGAAACCACGTCTAGAATTGTGAGGATCAGCGTCAGTATCTGTAAATTTATGATGAACACGGTGGTCACGGGTCCATTCGTAAATGCTGTTTTGGAAAGCCAAAGATTGACACAACATAAGGAAGATGCGCAAAGGTAATCGGGCTTTATATGCACGATGCGACCACAAACGGTGAACACCAGCCGTGATACCCATACCACCAAAGAACACAACAAAGTAAGCTGTCGAAGAAAAAAAAAACAAAAAAAAATGTTTAATTTAGTTGTAAATTCACTACACGATCTCATTTAAATGTTTCTTTTGAAAATATTATTTTGTAGCGACATTTCTAACGAATCAAACCGCTCTGCATAAGATACACTCAACAAAATCTTTATTACAATTAGATACTTACATAGTAAAAGATCTATGTAGGCATTTTCAGCAAACACCAAATACAATCCATATAATGCAGCACTATGTAAAATGATGAACAACAGAACATTGTGCCAAACTATTTCCATTTTATAGGGTTTCTTTTGCGACACCTCTTGCTTTGTGGTGCTAGCATTCTTTACTGCTATTGAATTATTGCTCTCATTAGCCTTGTTAGCTTTAACAATGGCTGATTCAACTTTGGTACCAGCATTGTTGGTAGCAGCGGCATTAGCCTTTGGACAGGATGCATTGCTGGCTGGATTCTGCGTAGTGCTAGTCTTGTTATTGTTGTTAGCATCTGTATTAGAGATGGCCGTTTCAGCCAAAATAAAAGTGCTTCCTATTATGTTGGGAGACATCTGTAAGGTGGATAACAATGGATAATTAGAAACAATTTTAAGAAATTTCTGTAAGTGTATTAACTTGGCAATTGTTGACAAATATGATTAACGATGTGTCGAATACTTAGTTAAGTTAATTTTTTTTAAATACCTTTATTGAATATTTAATAATTTTATTTAAGTTAATGTATATTTCTGTTAACTTTACGAACAAAGGGTTTTCGAGTTTTTAAAATATGTATTACAATCTAATATTAATGAAATAATTTGAAAATTATATAAAAATAATTTGTTTGGTTTTTTAATTGTATTCGATCGGATTTAGATTTATATGACGTAACACATGTTTTCAATTGCATACGACATTCCGAATCAGAGAATCCTGATTTATTGATAAAACTATTTTGCTAGTGATAACAATTTCTAGTATGTTTTTCACCAACCTCAATTTCTAATATCAGTTATAGATTTCAAATACTGTTGTCATTATTGTCATATTAATTATTCAATGTATGTAACGGGTGTAGTTTTTTACATACATAGTTTCTGTTATATCATATTGCTAGATTAAAAAACCGTGTGAATTATTAGGAGATTATCATGTCATCTCCTTAAACCTTCATATGATTAATTGAACTATTGTTACTAGTACTAAATATAGCTTAAGAATCTAATGCTACCCTTCACTACAACTCAATTTGATTTAAAATGTTATAAATTGTTTTATTAATAATTTAAATATTCGAAGAAAGAGAACAAGACAAACAGGAAGTATTTTGTTTTTTTGTTTTTTTTTTTTTCTTTGTTTTTTCTTAACGTATTGAAGTATAGAGATATATAGATAAATCGAAACATTTATATTGGTTTTGAAATGCTATTTTTAACAAAGGCATATTAAATACATAATGCCAATAACCAGTAAATACACTTATAATAAATATATGTATGTATGGATGAGTGTTGATGATTATGTGTATTCAAATCGTTAGTATATTATCATTTTGAACGTCTTTATTTTATAAATTCGATTTTGTCTTATGTCTGAAGAAAGAAATATTTGTACCAGACTTGATGTGTTTTATATAAAACTCGTGCCTTTTTAATAGTTTGTTATTTTTTGATCAGCATAATAATAAAATTTTGTGACAAATATTTAAACGATTTTAGAGGGCTTGTTTGCTGATTAATCTAAATAATTGCAATTGCTTACGAATTCAAAGAAAACCTTCTTTGTTGTCAATTACGGGAAAAAACTCAATTTGTCTACAGATCAAATCAAAAATCCTAAAGCCTAAGTTTACACTTTAAAATCGCTCAATTCCAATCTAATCGATTTGTTTTGAACGAAAGTAAAGGTAAATTAAGCGAACGAGTTACGACATTTACGTGTGATTTTTTTTAAATAACCCAACAAACATTCAGGGCCAATAGCAAATGTGAGTCAATAGAATGAGGCCATGTCATCACACAGTTTAATTAATTCACTTAATTTATTAACTTAGATAAGGAAGGAAATAATTTTAAAGTTACCACTGATGCATATAAAGTGAAATGATTTAATGGTAAATAAGTTTTATTTTAATTGAACTGAACTGAACTGAACTAAATGATATGTTTTACTTTATTGAACATAAACAAAAATAAGTTGTAATTCAAAAATTAGAAAATAATAATAATAACAACTTAAATAACAAAAAACAACTAATGCAAATTATTATTAAAAATTATTAAATGCTATACATTTCTATACTAGAATTCTTTAGAAATCCACTTATATAACCTTGAGGACTAGAATATGTTAAACTCTCAAGTTAACAATTAAATGTTGTATTATCGTGTTTTGAAAAATAAAATGGGCCAAGATTATCATTTATGATGATTCTAATGCTGCTGTAGCTGCATTAAAAACAAATTGCACTTTTGTATGTTAGTTAGTTATTTGGTTCTTTGTTTGTATTTAATAATATAAATACATACATACATATATAAATATATATTTGTATTTATGTCTATAACTCCACATACATATGAATTTAAAACAAAACGATGTTTTAAGCAAATAAACCAGTTGGCCTTTAATTGGCAACAATCAGCATTAGTATGTTCTTGAACATGGCTGTGAACTAAAATATATTTTCTAAACTTTCAGAGTCCACAGTACTACTACTACTACCGCAATTTCACAACATTGTTTTAGTATCTATCTGTATAGCTTTGAATTTTTCTATTTGCTAATATTAAAGAAACATGTTAAACAAGGGTTTTATTTATTTCATAACATTTTTAAATTTGGCTTTTAAGATACGCATACTAATCCTATTATTTGTTTAAGAAGAAGATACAAATATTTCAATATATATATGTTTTCTATTTTATTTTATTCTTAATTTCGTTTATTGATTCTTCCGCAAACAATTTGCATAAACAACTGGCGCAACTGGGCTGATCAGTTGTTCAGGTTCATTGGCAAGTTCTGTTATGTTGGATTTTTTTATTTTTTTTTAATTTAACTTTTCGTTTCATCAAGAAATTATTTAATATGTTATTCATAATTTATTTAAGTATTGAAGGTATTCTTTTCTAAATCCAAATTCTTACTGGTTTTTTTTTTAACCGCTTAAACAACCAGTATCAATCGGTTTTAACAATTGATCAAGGTTATTTTTAAAAGAAAAAGAACTACACATGAAATTTAAAAATCATAAATTATTTTTCGTTTCTTTTCTTTGAAACATAATTTGACTTAACCCTATGAGGGGTTACTATATATAAACAAAAATACCGAGAATATCAAAATGAAGAAACAATTTTGAAACTCGAAAATTCTGATGAGTATTTTTTTCTTTAAGCCAAAATTTTCAATTTATAGTGTTTTGGAAATTGTTGTGGCTTTAAAATTTTTCCAAAAAAAATATTTTTTATCAAAACAAGTTTGATAAGACACTCAAGTTAAGGAAGGGTTAATAACAAAAAAGGCTTTTTGTGGGTTTTTTTTTATATTTCGTATTAAACATAAAAAATCAATATCGTTCGTTAGACAGTTTGATAGCCAGTTATACTATTGGTAAATTTAACAAACCCCCTTCCCTATACGATATAAAATTTATTTAAACTAATTATGTAGTTTAGACAGGTATTGAAGTAATATATATTGCTATAAGAATGTTTTTTTTTTTTAACAATAATTTTGTCATTTTGGCCACTATTGTTCTAAAATAAATTAACATAAAACCATAAGTCGTGTTAAATATTTGTTTGTATGTGACTATATTTATACATACATATATGTATAATTAATATATAATGTTATATTCAAAATTTTAAAAAAATTTTGATTCCGCGTTCTTTATATGTTTTCTTTACTCTGTCATATTTTTCATAACAAAATTTTTAGGAAATCATTTTAAATGCTAAAGCACGTTTTTCCTATGTACTATCTCCTATTCTCCTATTTCTTTTTCGATTTTGCAATGAAATAAAACTATATGTGTATATACACAATATATATATAAATATGAATATTTAGATATCATAATTAAATATATATAATCATATTTTTATTGTTATTGTTTTAAATTGATATGCAAAGCCACATGAGACAACAATTGAAATGTATGTCCAATGTAGCATACTAAAATAGGACTCTGTTCAAAATCATCATACTTTTCACATCAATCATAATGATCATTTATTCATTGTGATCATGATGATAATCCTTTTATGGTAATGTACTTCAATTCCTATTATTGTGCTGTCACATTATTTTTAATATTAATAATTACACAGAGGTACACCACATACAATGTATTTTAGAAGCTCATATTGGAATATTCACCATATTGGAATATTCGACTAAAAACTAATCTGTTGGAATTTATTGAATTTTTCGAAATATTTTTTTTTCTTTTTTTGTGGTAATTTGTGAAGTTATATAAGAATCACATTGAAAACTTAGTTTGAAAAAAAGAGTGTTGCGGAACGCGGAACAAATTCTAATAAGTTTTAAAATTTTTAAATATTATTATTTTGAATTTGAATAAAACAAAATTCAATTTCTATTAATCGAAATTTATAGTTTTAAACAATTAATTTGACAATAAATAGATAAATAAATAGAAAATATTGTTATTAAAAAAAAAAAAATAAGTTGAGATTTTCCTACATCAATTAAAAAAAAAAACGTTTAAATTCTTAAGTTGAAAAAATTTATTTTTTTTTTTTTATTGAATGTATTGACATTCTTGGAGATTTTTCTAATAGATTTATGGATAATAAAAATATGTTTTCAATTTTAAAGAAAGTTATATAAAATTTGAATATTTTGGATACGAAATTCAGGATTCAAATAAAGGTTGAATATCTTAGATCAGGACTGCTAATTTGAAAAAAGCGTTTAAGTAAAAAATGAAAATGTTATGAAACCTTTTAGTTAAGTCGTATTTGGCATTGCTACCGAGATTTAAATCCTTGCGGACAAGAAAGTTCTAAAACTGTAGCTAAACAAGGAAGTTCTACATATTTGTATGTAAGGACACCACAAAGTTTAAAATTCTTGCAGAAAAGTTAAAATTAAATAAGCCGTTAGTGATCTAGGCTGTTCAAGAACAAATGGGAATTAGTAGAAACTAGTCTTGTAAAACTATTTCAAACATTTCGTGGCGTTGTTAAAAAGAAAATAATAATAATAATCTATTTATTTATAATTTAAATGTAAGTAATCTAAATTAATATTTAATTTAATTTATTAAACTATTTCAATTACAAAATTTAACAACTATCTTAATATTTAGTTTTATTTAAAGAAGTTATTTCTCATATTGTAAATTTGGACGAAAAATAAAAAATATTGTTAATTTTCTTCGTCCTGTTCCATTTGGTTTGTAATTGGCTTACAAACCATTAGTTACCTCTACTTTTTAATTTTATTCGTTTTTATTTTCGTTATAAATTATAAATTATTTGTTTTACACAATTCACTTTTTTTTTGCTTTAAATCGTGTGAATAAGTTCACAAATTCACAAATTTTCCCTTTTCTAAATTGAGTGGGAGTTTTATTTTTAATTATAATTTTCTAATTATTTTTTCAACACATCACTATCGATCAGGATAAAGTTCCAAAGAAAAAGTATTCACTTGTTAAACTTCGTTCCGTTAAAAATGTTGTTAAAAGTTTGAATGTTGTATTCAATTTAAATTAATTTATTTGAAAAATCCGCCACTTAACACTAAAAGTTCTCAACCGTCTGAAATGCTAACTGCACGATGTCAGTTCGCAAACAATTTAGCTTCGCGCAAATACAACGAATTTTAAAGACGATCGACTGTTTAGGTTTGTTTATTGCTGAGAAATTATTTATTTGTTTTTTAACTGGAGGGTTTTATTTATGCTTGGTGGCAGACAGAAATATGCTAATGTTGTTTCTGTTTTGGAGCACAAGAGAGTCAACTGTGTGTGCCTTTTTTAACATTAAAGAAAACTTATTTTATTTTGTTTTGTTTATTTTTTGATCTAAACACAATTACCGTCTTTTTTTTTTGTTTAAGAAATATTATTTATTTATTTTTTTTTTCAAAAATTGTTACGTTTTAGTACCTTTGAAAATTGCTCTATATGTATATTCTATAGATATTGTGTTGTGTTTGAAAAACCAAGTATAACTAAATGTTCAGTTTTAGTTACTATTTATTAAATATTTTAGACTTTAGAATAACTTTATAACTAGTGTATATTATTATAATATTTTTTTATTTTAAACTTTCTTTAATTTTGGTGTATTTTTGCGTTTGCGTTTGTACTACTGTCACGTTCACTGCGAACTGCTCGATGATTCGCTGAGATCGAGGGGTTTTCTTAAAGTATCGCTGCCTCCAACGACCTAGGGTTAACTTCACAATTTGTTTATTGTTGCTTGTTTAATTGTTGTTGCTGACCGCACAATACAACGTATTGCTCTCGCTTCTTTCGTCGTTATTTCATTGTTTTGATATTCTTATTAACTTGGCTAACTTCATTTCCATACCAATACAAATACAATCATATTAGCATCAGTATCATCATGTATCTATGGGTCCATATGCTATCATACATATCTATATATGTATGTATGTATGTGTTTATATTTGTTTATTGCAGATTCTTTTGATTTTTTTTATTTTTATTTTTTGGCAAACGTATTGTTTAGCAAACGATCAAGCGTGTGGTGATCCAATGTATTAGCATAATTTTTGGCTTGATTCTTGTTTATTATGATTATTTTTGTTGTTGTTACGATTCGGTCAAGTTTATCTTGTTGCTTATTAACGTATGTAAATAAATTCAAAAATACACTACAAGTCAGTTATTCTGTCAAAGCAATTAAACTCAGATTCACCTATTACGTCCAAGAGTCAAACAATTATTATTTTTTTAAGATTTTGTTGTTGATGTTTTGTGTCGATCAATTATATGCAAAAGTTATTGTTTAGGTTCTATCAGTGTTTAAAGTCGTATAATATGTGGTCAAGTACATTTCATTAATGCATTTAATAATAAACTCGTAAGCGGTGATCATTAAAACTCTTTACTTTATGCTACACATTGGCCCAAACACTAAAATTGTGGTCAAGGGTTTAATGGAGAATCGATCAAAACTGCACACATCATTGTCGTCATCATGGGTACAATGAATTAAGTAATTTGTTGCTAATGGTTCTAACGCCTTTAAATCTTTTATTTAAAGTTCATGGTAGAACTTTGATATAAATTTTAGAGTTAATGGCTTTATGACATACAAAAATATGTTTATAAAACTTTTTATTATTATCTTTACAAAATATACCGACATACATATATTTGTTAAAATTTGTTTAATATAAACAAATATCAGCTGTATAATTTAACAGTTATTACGTAATTTGATTTATATGATTTATTTGAAATAAAAAAAATTTAGGAAAATATTCGAAAAAGACTAACACCACATTTTCATATTTTCCAATTTTTATCATATTAAAATTCATATATGCACATTTTTTATTATGCCAGATATTTCTTATTCTATTCAATTAAAAACATTAACGTATTAGAATTTTCATTTTTTTTAATTATATAACATATTGCGTTTCCAATTAAAATTTTATTTTTATTTTTGAATAATTTTTTAGAAACATTCTTTGGACTAGGATCAAAACTTCATTAATATTTAATGTTTTTAATTCGATGTATTTTGTATAAAATTTTCAAATCATCTGGAATGTTCTTTAATATATAAATTCAAAAGCCATATCAAACGATTTGTTTAACATTTTCTCCATTTTCTAAATGACAACTATAATAAAATCGTAAATATGTGACAAGATAAAGACAAAGACTTCCTTTTTGTCAACGACAACATCACAAATGTTAACTTATTTTGAGCGTATATAAGGACAAGAAGAAGGACCATGTCATAAATAACATCACTATCAATCATATGAAGTATATTTCATTAAAAATTTCTATGGACTCAACGTTGCTTAACCTGCATGTATCTAAATGTTAGATAGAGCAAGTTGAATTTTAGGTGGCGATATATAACTAATAGGAGCGAAACATTTTTCTCGCAATGGATTGAATCCTACGACGACATTTAGAATACATATTCATATATTAATTAGCATTTTTAGAGCATCATTAATGTAAATGCTGTTTACGACAATTAAATTTGTATACAAATTGTTTTACATAATTTCTGTGTAAAATATAGAACTTAATAACCCTTAGCTTAAAATAACACATATGCTAATGTATCCAGAGTTACACTATTAAGTAATTTTGAAAATGAATTATATTTTGTAAAGTCTTTCTGATTGATATTTAAAAATAATATGAAGGAGTTTAGAATATTCTTTACAATGATAGAGAGACAACATTTAAAATATATTTTGCGTATTTAACTGATTTAAATCTTATACAGTTTTCATTCTGTTCGCCATTTCTCATTCCATTAAATGAATTAGAGATTTCAACATTTCTTTATATTTATATAATATTTGATATTTGAAAAAATCCGTATTTAAATAAAAACTATTTTTAGACAGGTTTTCAGAAAATCTTTTCTAATTTAGGATCTAAACTTCATTAATATTTAATAATGTTTATAATATGATCATTTTTGTTTATATTTTTCAAACCATGTGTTTGGTTTTCAAGATACACATATCGTCAGCTAAAATTGAACGGGAGAAGAATACTTCACAAAATAATGAGTTTTTACGTCTTATATCTATGAGTATGAATTTTAGTTATTTTATTATATTTACGTTTATTTAAGGTTAAATGTACACAAATTTAATCTCATTTGCTTAAGGTCTTTCATGATTTTCTTTTTAATTGTTTTTCTGAATTACCAGATTTTAGATAGTGGCCAATCTATTTCAGTTGACGTTTTATTAATGAGAGGAGCGTAACATTTTTTCGCTTTCTAAATCTGAATCCTATGGCGTTATCTAAAATTCATATTCATAGATTAATTTGCATTTTTTTAAGCAAAATTAACGTTAACATATTATTGATGTAGTATTAATACAGTAATTAATCTCTGCGAGATTTATATGATAAAGATTAATGTAATTCTTAGATACCTAACGAGAACTGGATGGATCTTGTATGTACCACTAACTAACAATTTGTTATATATTAAAATTTGTATAGTTCAATTCAAATGAATTCATCAAGACTCTACAGGCAAATGGAGTGTCATTATGGATCAATGTTTGATCGAATGCATGTGTTAAAGTATGATTTATTCTGCAGTTAATTCATGCATTGTAAAATAAATATTTACATTAAGATTTAGAAATTGCACAAGTTCATTTAAAAAATGTATTTGCATTACATAGAAAATATTTGGAATTAAGAACAAAAGAAAAGACTTTAGAAAATATTTTAAAAATCATCTGTGAGGTTTTATTTGAAATCTAAATAAATATACATTGGATACATAATTATATCAAACTACGAGTATAATCAAATGAGATTCGAAATGTAAATTTTAAATTCATATTTTAACATATAAACTAATAAATTTACACAAAATTTAAAATTATACGTTTTATACACAAATTACGTTTTACGTTAAAAATTGTTATAATTTTGACAAAACTGTCATTTAAATTTTGATATTATAAACATTGTATCCAAATCCAAATAAATACATATTTTTCAAAATTATATTAAATATCTCGAGATATATCAGGTTTTTTGCGATCCCCAGTTATATTACATGTAAAAAATAATACATACATACATACATACATACATAC
>JACGTJ010007031.1:0-20859 GCA_014858695.1 Chrysomya rufifacies | reverse complement strand
TCATTTTTTGATGGTGGGTATAAAAAAAAATTATAAAAATAATAATATTTCAAGGTTTAATTTATATTATTTACAAATTATATATTCTCCATTGCGCTATTTATATGCCTTCTAAAATAAATAATATAAATTTTCAACATCCTTTAATTACTATTCAATCCCAACTTTAAAAGAAAATAATTTTAAGGTTTTTTATTCTTATTTTCTAAAAAAGTAAATGATTTCCGAAAACCAATGAGATTAGTTTTTCTTTTTGTTTTCTTTTTACTTTGTATTATTATTTTAAAATTAAGAAAAGCCTATAAAATAAAATAAAAATAAAATAAAACAAATTATTAAAAGAACCAACGACACATAAGGTGTTTGATAAAACGAACCAATAAGATAAGTAGCAACAATCAGTGGTGTGAACATAAACTGGCAATTAAAACTGACTAAATAAAAAAATATTCCAAGAAAATTAAAATAAAAAACACTAAAAAGCTTAGAAAAAATCTTTCTTAGTGACCTTAGGGGGTAAGAAATGTTATGAACTTTTAGTTGTTAAAAGCGAAAACGTTATTTGCCATAATTTATGCAAAATTAGGTTAAATTAAATTATGTTAACCCAAAAGGGTAAGGGCTTACTAAAAATATAAATATTTATAACATTACATTAAAAGAAAATTTAAATTTATTAAAATTAAAAAAAAGAAAATAAGCAAAAAAATAAAGTAGATTAATTTCTACAGGCGAGCTTTTAAGGAAAAGGGAAAACTTTAATAATTTCCTTCTGAAAATAAATAATTTTAATGTACAGCAAGAAATATGCTTTTATGACTGCTTTCTGTTACCAATTATTTTTAATTTAAAGTTTACTTAGAATTGTACTTAATATAAGTTTTTGTTTTTTCCTTTTAATAGAATATTATTTAGCTCCTTCCATTTGTTCACTTTCTATTGTGAGTTTTATTTTTATTATACTTGTTTATTACTAACAATCTTTATAGTAATTCAATATAATTTATTAGTTATAGTCATACAAACCCCATTATCCTTTATCATTTTTAGGCGGAGATTTTTTGTAAAGGGCTACAAATAGAAAAGTAAATAAAAGAAACATTACCCTTCTTTTATATATCATAAAACGTATACAAAATATGAAACATGTAAAATAACTTATAAATACAAATAAAGTATGTGTACGAAAGTTCTCTACAATTACAAAAGCATAGGATTAAATGGTAAGGGAAATACATAAAAAAAATTTTAAAGAAGAATTTTTTATAAATATATGTAAAAATATCAGCTATTTCGTTATAATGATACAAATGCAAAATGTAAATTAATATAAAATATTCTCTAATAACCTTCTTAAATTTAAAATCTTATTTCGTACAATGACAATATACATATTTTTTTTATATTATAATACAAATTCTATTTGATTTTACTCTCTTCACTTTATTAACATCTAATAAATCTTTCATATCACGTAAACAGTTAAACTATTGTATACAACCACTAAACACGCATCAAAAACAGCCTTTTTTTATCTTTAACAGAAGAGCAACAAAGAAAGAAAGAAATAAACTCTTAAATTCTCAGATTCCTTTTC
This sequence comes from Chrysomya rufifacies, assembly GCA_014858695.1. NCBI lineage: Eukaryota > Metazoa > Arthropoda > Insecta > Diptera > Calliphoridae > Chrysomya > Chrysomya rufifacies. The sequence goes on along the minus strand of JACGTJ010007031.1, from coordinate 19,262 downwards.
TTTGTTATTAGGGTATTAAACATTGAACATCAATATGATAATATTGTATGATAATATTACTTATTGTTTAGAAAAAGTCTGTCTACTTGTCATTGATTTCATTTCTTGGTGAGTGTGAATGTGTGTATGTGTGTTTCTTTTCTCGTCATCAGTTTTTGTTAGAGTTTCCTATATATGACTTTAATATGGTCATTATGTGAAGTAGTCCTTTATTTTTATTTATCTCAAAGTATGACCACTAAAAGAATACAAAAGAAAAATTATTGTGCAAAAAGTAAAAGAAACCTTCAATGACTTTTAAGTCTACATTAAGAAAGAGATATTCCTTGTGTGGACAAAAGTAAAAAAAAAACGTTGTCAAACTTAAGGGGTAAAAATATGGCACAATTGCTGGAAAACAAATAAAATGTTTGTCAATGAAGGTTAACATTTCTTTAGATTTAAAGTTGTTATTCATCTGTACTTTGATCCAGATTTAAAGTGAAAACAAAATTTTCTGCAATGTATTTAATATAGTGCTATTATTCTTGACTATGACATTTTTATTTATATTGTCTGAAAATATATGAAATGATAATTTTTATTTGATTTCTATTTATATTGTTGTCAGTTGCTTATTTGAAGGTATTCAAATAAGCTTTTCTTTTTTTGTTTGCTATCTTTATTGGCATATTATCTTTTAGTTATGGTCATGTTGAAAGGTATTTGTTAAACTTAAAGAATTTTTTTATTTTGCCTTAGTTTTTTTCTTTTTAACCTTCATAAAAACGGTACCTACATATATAACACCCTACAAAACATTAACAAAAATTACTTATTTTTATTGTTTAATCAGATACACATATAGATTTCCCCAAAAAATTTTGCCGTTCTAACATCAAGGTTATACGTATACTGCTTTTTTGGACTGTTGGACTGCTTTTAACCTATGAAATAAATTCTTGGAATTTGACGGAATGCATCGAGGAATGATAAAATTCCTTTATTTTATATTTATATTTCGAAACAATTCCAAGAAATTTCAAAGTGCAATTCAATATCTTTACAATTACCAAACTTGTACTTCCAAAAAGACTTTAAATTCACTGTAAAATTATTTGACACATACTGTTAACTACTTTTTGACGCGATTTATCATATGATTTCTGTGTGGGTCAAAGTATTATAATGAAATTCGACATGACATGGTCTACTCATCTTAGAGCTATTAGGTTTTGTATATAACTTATGGATACCAGTGAAAAACAATTGAAATCGGTTGAAAATTATAATTAAATTTGGAATGCATAAACTTATATAATTCAACACAATTTCTGAATTGATAAAGCGATGTCTGTCATTTTACCTCAAGTGGAGCAAAGGTAAACATTTCTGAAAATAAATCCGTAACCTTTGAATATTTTGGTATTTTAATTTTTCAAGGTTTTAGATCGTTGTTTCTTGATCTTCTTTTGTTCATTCATATATGTTATCTGACCTCTTGTTGAATTAGGATAACAGGAGGCATCAGAATTTGTTCATTCTTTTTAGAAGGAACCAGTATAAATAGATCACTGCTTCTTAAGCAATAGCACAAATCTGTTGTAAGTAAACTTATATATATTTAAATAGTAATTTTATTTCAATTCGGTAAATATTTTTAAACTTTTTATACTAAGGTTTTTTATTTTATATTCTTTTTAATTTCTCTTTTATTTTTAGTCAAGCAATCGTTATTTTATGTTTTATATTATTTTTTCTTATTCTTTTTTTCTTTCGTAGAACTGAAAAACAAATAAAGTAAGGCAACATACCATAAAAATGGTAATTTGCAATGTTACTGACAATTTAATTTCGAAAAATAGCTGACATTATCTTTAGAAAACAACAGTACAAATAATGTAAACTACAAATATACAATAGACTTACAGACAAAACCATACAAAAATGCAACAATAACCTACTGTTGCAATAAAAAGAATACAAATAATATTATTTTATAATGTATAGAAGAAGAAACAAAATGAACATACATATAACTAAACAAAAAAGAACTAACTACCACTACTACTGCCTTTAACACAAAATAGAGCAATTTTTGGTTTCCTGTTTCCGGCGGCGTGCAACAAGCTTCATATCAACAACAATAACAGAAAATACAAGTGGTTGTTTGATACAAGTTGATGGCAAAAATGTAATATTTGCTTGCCTGCACTATATTATTTCTTTACGTTTGTATTTTTGTACTAAAACAAATAGTTGTAGATGACAAAAATACTAGTAAATGCAGTTACACTTTTGAACTTCAACTACAATAGTTACAATATACTTAAAAACAAAGAAAATAAAATTGATACCAAGATAATGTTTTAAATATTGCACCACAACAATTCTATATGCAGTTTTATATGCTAATCAAGTGTTGGAAATGCCGTAATTTGTGGAAAGCAAATGTTTGAATCCATGTATTAAACTTATCTTTTAAGTGATAACAGCATATAAGTGATGAGTAAAAGAGCTAACAAAGTTCATGGTTTGTTTTTAATATTACTTTTATTCCATTCAAAACTAAAATATGGACATTTGTTTAAAAATTTATAAAGAAATTCTTTTATAAATAATCAAAATTTATACAAACAAACTTATCTTAACATTTATTTTTTTCATCTTATAATTATTAAAGTTTCAATTTATTTCTTCTTTTTTATTTGCTTGAGTTTCATTTCTTTTTAATTTCATTAAATTGGAATTTTATTGCTATCAAAATACAATAAACGAAAAAAAAGTATAAAAACCGAAAAATTAAAATCCTATAACAACCCTACAAACTCATAAAATCACAGTATGGAAACTAACAAAGTAGACGTAAGAAAATTAAACTCTACGTTGCTGATAGCAGAAGAACTAATTTAGTGGCATCAGTTAAGAAGGTTGATGACAGGACAACAAAATTTCCCTGGAGAATATAAAAAGCGGAATTAAATATATATAATTTCAACAAAATGATGTCAAAATGATAAAACCTCAACAGAAAAATGCACATTCATAGAAAGAAACGCCCAGTTATCCATAAAAACCAACGCAAAAAAATGTTTGTTGGCAAAATGAAACTTTGTTGCTTTATGTAGGGAAGAAGTTTAAGGAAAATATTACGATACCACACATAAAAATTCCAAGGGAAACGATTTAACAAAATTACAATGTCATTTTCTTTTTTTAAGCATCTTTATAAGCGAAAAAAAACGCAAAAGATTTTAAGTATGTATATATGTGTGTGTGGCCTTATGAAATTGTCCTCTTTATTTTTTTTTGTGTTATATATTTGAGTAGCTTTACATCATGTGCAACAAGCAGGAAACATGCTGCCATGCTGGTATTACATTTTATAGCGGCTGTTTCCGTTTCCGTTTGACTTGTAGGTACGTGTGTACTAACAACAATAGCTACAATAAAAATATATGCTTTGCAATATAAAGTGTATGCATGAATTTATTTCATATTTAATGCTACATTTTAAACATTTTAGTCTGATTTACTAAATGTATGCATACATGTGAGTGTGTGTCTATTTATACGTGTACTGGTGTTTGTTTGCTTGCAATTTTTACAAAGAAAATAATTGTTTAAAGTTCGCATATTATTCAAGTTTATTTTGGTTCACCTGACTTCTACATCCTTTTTTACATTTCCTTATTCCAGCGCAGTTTTTTGATTGATATACATGTTTTCATTGTTAAGATAGTTCTTTAAATATTTTTTGTTCTTTTTTTTCTTGTATTTGCTAAGTTATGTAATCCCTGCATAATACTTTGTAAAGTTGCACCTTCTTAAATGTCCGAAAAAAATTTTATATTTTAAGACAGGAAATAAATTCTCACAAAATACTAAACTTGCTTTTGCTAAATTTACTTTGAGTTGCGGTTATTTTATTGTGGGTTTATGGAGTTATGAAGATTACACTTATCATCAAAAGAAACTATTAAAAATTGGTGTGACTCTATCTTTAAATAAAGTTTTAAGTAGCTTTGACATAAACGCTCTTCAGAATCCTGATAAACAGGTAAACATATAATAATAAGGATCTTGTTTTCAAAAATATGTTGAACCCCTCGTGAATGGGACTTCCAATAATATTAATACTTACTAGACATAGTGTACTAAAATTCCCTTCATTCATGTAGATCAAATCATCTTTAAAGTTTAAAACACCTTTTTTGTCGACTAGTGTTTATAGAGAAATCTTTTGTTCTTAACTGTCATCTGAAAAGTATTATATTCAAAATTTTGATTTATTTACTGAATATTTTTTAACAAAGATTCAAAAAGAAAAACAAAATATAAAGTTATGCTTTTTTGCAATAATTTTAGTTGCAAGAAACCAAACTCCTTTGTCAATTTTCAATAAACATGACATTCATTAAAATTTCATTATTATTTTTACAAATTTTCATTACAATTTATTTGTTTTAGTTTGACAAGCGTTCAACGTTTTTAATTTAAATAATTATATATGTATGTCAGTAATATTGAGACAAATTACAGCAAATAATATACCAGGAAAAAAGATAGAAATGAAATGAATTGGCATATTATTTTCAACATACATACAATCCTTTTAGATATGAACAAAATAAAAAACGGAAAAAGTAAAAAATCCATAAAATATCCAACAAAATTAAAAATAAAAGATTGTTAAAAAGAATTCAACATGACATCAATTAAAAATCTTTTGTTGTTGAAAATGAAACTCTGGTAAGATATATATATATATGTGTATATCTGTGCATATTTGAGTAATTCAACGAATATATATGTATAAGGATAAGGAAAGATTTTTATTATTTTTATATTCGATGACAGTCAGCAAAGATTGTTAAGCTTAAATGTGGGTGGAAATGCATATTGTATCATACTAAGTTATTTCACAATAATTGTATTCATCGATATACCAACTTATATCTATCTGCTATTATTATTATTATTATTATTATTATTATTATTATTATTATTATTATTATTATTATTACTATTGCTACACATTTACCACCATTATTTTGCTGTTATAGTGTTCAAATAGTGAATAACTGTTTGTAAGTTACAAGTCCATTTCAGCTTTTATTTTTCTCTCTTTTTCGCATTATATACATATATGTGTATATTAGTATGAATTTATGAAAATATTTTATGCAATCCGAACCAGTCAGCATAAGCAACACTTTTTGGCGTTATGGAATTTTGTGCGCAATTAAAGTCACTTTTGTAACACTGATTATAACATGAGTACTGACTTTTTAAATTCATACGTATGTATTTATAAAGGCGCAAATACATCTACTTACAAATATACAGATAAAATGAACAGCACTTTTAAAAATATTGTGCTTTTATGTGCTTTTTCATTGAAGCAGATATTCAATTATACACTTAAAGAAATTTTATAATATAAACTAAATTTTCGCAAAATTTAAGCAGATATGTCTATAAACAAACACAAATACACTCCACAAAACTAACAGTAAAATTAATAACACACACCACAAAACTAACAGTAAGATTAATTACAATAAAATTTAAATACAAATATATTTCGGAAAATTTATTGAAATTGTCTATTAAAACCAAGAAAAGTTAAACTAAAGTTAAACATTCTCAATAACTTTTTCTTTGAGTGCAGATAGAAGTGTAAAGAGAACAGCACACAATTTATTATTTGTCTTCAATAACTGTCTGTTTTTCTTTGTATGCTATTTTTCTTTGACATTTAGTGACAACTATTAAAGTGTAAAAACTTACACACTCATAGTCATCGTTTGTTGAAACAAGAAAACATAATAGCATCTTTTCAGTCAGTTTTCGCTAGTTTTTGCGTCCTTACTCTATGATTAGTTTTTAGTTGAAATTTCGTATTTAACATTTTCTTGCATTGATTGTAAAAATTTGGCAAATTGCAATATTAGTAAAGATTTGTCTAATATTTCGAAAAATCCATAGAAAAAAATTTGGATTTTTAACAATAGAACAAAAATTCTATTCATGCACAAATAGAACTTTCAGTCTATTTACAGTTAATAAAAAAGAAAAACCCACATAAATAACAAAAACAAACCAGACTTTATTGATATGTTTAGACCAATTTTGTGTAGCTCTAAAGAATTTCAATTGCATATGAATACGTATGTATAGGTTATTCAGCTTAATAGAAAAAGTTGAATGAACAACAATAATATTATTAAGAAAATGTTATTCGTATAAATGCAGTCAAACGTGAAATCGTAATACCGGGATTTTCGGATTGAATTTGAATTTTTGATTTTGAACCCTCGATTTCATCGTCACATGTGTACATATTCTGGGTCCAGGTAAAATGCAATTAAATTTATTCGTGTCCGTCCGTCTGTATGACTGTTGAAAGCACTAGAGCAAATGGTAATTTAGACTTTACCACAAATATTTGCCTTAGGTAATATTTGTTTGTTATTAAAAATTGGCAAGAATCGCTACATTAACAAAGAAGTTGTGGACCAACAACCAATGAAAATGGACCAATTTGTTGCAAAACATAACATGAACATTAAACAAAAATATAAACGTATAAACGATGTAAAGTTGGGTACAACACTATATGGTAATAGAACTATTTGGAGTTGTCCCTCCCTCTTTTCCTCCCACTTCCTATATTAAGTTATATTTAAATAAATAGAACTTGTTCATTATTTCATATATTTGTAAATATATTTCGTTTTGTACAAATAAAAATTAGACGTGAATTAAGAACACCTTTTTTTGTAATATGGGGCCTGTTGATGGGGACATCAAAGATTTGACCAAATCGTATATAATTTTACTAGTTTATTTTGATTTTTTTTATAAATTTTTATTATTTACGTAATTCAATAAAATATATGTTGACGGAAGTACATATATTTAGGAAGTAAAATTCCTATATTGTGTTATTGAAAAATAATATGCAGTATTGATATTAATTTTAATTCTTTTTTACAATTTTTTGTTTTACTTAACATATAATGCTCCAACACCAAATCGTGGGATATTCGAAAAATAATCCAAATTGGCATGTCTAATAGCCAAATAAACTCATGTATCGTTTGAAGTTAAAATAATTAATTAAAATTATTTTCTTTGTATACGTACCTATAAAATAATATTTAAAATAGAATCAAAAGTCTTAAAAAGGAATATTAATTGATATTTGTTTCTTTACAAATACCTAAAGCATAAAACAAAACAATGAGATAAGTAGGATCTATATAATCTATATAATGTAACAACTATAGAATTAAGATAAAATATATCATTTATATTTTTGTATATATAAATATAATTTACAATAATAAAAACCATTGTTTAATAAATTTATAGTACAGTAAAAAGGACCTATATGTTACTTCTTAAGTAAGATTTTGTAAAATCTTTGATATTCTAAATCTTACTTATTCTTCTCTATGTATGAGGGAGTCTATATTCTAAAGTCATCTTATATTTTGAGTTGATCTGACTCTTTTTGCACGCTTGTAAGTACAAAGAAAAGCTTGAACAGTACAACCGACGGAGACTAATTTTAAAATGGTTAAAATTTATTGATAACCAAAAAAAAATATGCTCCATTGAGGTAAGTGTACGTCCTTAGAGCAGCAGATTCCCTAACTACTAAACAATGTAGGATGTACTATACTATTAGGATTCTAAAATTTATATTTAAAAACAAAAATTTAAGTTAGGTTGTTCTATACCTCATGCTATTGAAACTTTCATACGCTGCTTGTTTGCATTTTAATGGTGGATGACATTTGATGGATGAATACAAATATTCAAAATGTAACAACAAGCTAAAGGCAAAATACAATTGAAAACAAATAATTCCATTTAATAAAACATTTATTTCCAAAAATTTTACATAAACTTTTATTCATGTCCAAAACAGCCACCCAAACCCCCAAAGTTGTTTTCAATCAATGTGACACAATAAAACTTGCTACGAATTGTAATATTTTGTTTATTGATATATTGTTATGAGAATTTTTGAAAATGTATTAGGGTAACATAAAATGAATTGAATTTTGGACAGTTAGTGAAATAAATTTAAATTGAAATATAGCAAACAAAAGTAATTATGTGTGAAAAATATTAAACAAAAAATAAACAAATTAAACGTAATATATATAGGTATAAAAATCGATGACTACACCGAATATAATAAGTTAAAATGCATACAAAAGAGGTAAAATCAATTAAAATATTTACATACAACAATATAAACGAACATATAAATATACAATGAATAAGAAAGCAGCTTGAAGCAGCACACTGGGAAATATACAAAAATATTACTACAACAAAAGCAATTGCAACAAAAATGTCAATCATTTTCAATTTATAGGAGTTTTAACTACTACATCACTATTATCATCGTCATCACCAGCATCAGCTAAAGGAAAACCCAGGAATAACAACAATATCATCACTGTCATGTTACCAAAAAATACTTTATTCATTCATCTACATGTTGATGTGTAAGTTGAATTTACTCAATATTTTTGTTTGTAGCTGGGTGCACATTTATTTCGTCGACTTCATTGTAGTTTTATTTTAATTTCTTTTGGATTTGTTTTTATTTTTCTCTTAATAGTTTATTAAATTATTGGTTCGAGTGGTGAAAAAGTGGCATTTAAATACATAATAATAAAAAAACAGCAGCAATAATAACGACAACACTAAAAGATAACAGTGTTGACATGTTGTTAACACTTTTTCATTAAAATGGTTATTATATCAAAAAGTAGAAAAATATATTGTCACTTTTGTACATTTACAATAAACAAATAAATGTTACAATAAATACATACACGCACAAATATAAACTATGAGAACAGGATATATGGACAATTCCCAAATGTTTTATAAAACTTAAAATTTTTACTGTAGGCAGAGAGATTTTTTTTAACAAAAAGAAACTTTCAAGACTTTCTTTTGTAGAAAATTTTTGATTTTGAAAAAGTCATTAAAGAGAGAAAGGTATATAAAGCTAAACTTAAAATTAATTTAGGAAGGGAGACATTCATAAGGACATTAGTCAAGGATATAACATTAACATATACATGAAAACCATTTGAAAAACTATTAAGGATCTTCTGTCAAAAAGGATGATATTAAGTTTGAGTAACAGCAAAGAAACGAGATCATTTTGATTCCTGTTGCAAATCTCTGAATGTATGTAGCCGACTATTAGGTTCTTTAATTTTGTTGACAAGTAAATTATTCAATTTCAAAATTTTCTTGTTTTAGCTCATATATGTAAGTATTTAAACAGAATAGTGGGTAACCAAGACTATGACAAATATTGTTGTCTCTTTTAGCTGGTTAAAAACATGCTGTAACAAAACATCATCATCATCAACATACCAATCAATCTGGATAAATATAATTAATTGTCGCAAATCAATTAAAACAAAAGATAAATAATCCTACTGTATAAATGTGTATTTATATATACAATAAAACATACATACATAGATATATTTATACATGTATGAATGTAAATTGATAAGTATTTGATTGGTAGGAGTATACAAGTTGATTTGATTTTTATTAGACAAATATATACGATTTAATAATTATTTACTGGACTATTATGTAAATATATACATTAATAAATATACACATACATATGTGTTGCTTACTTACGTAAGCATTTCTAACAGATTATATTAAATAGTAAGCTTGATTAATTGCTGTTAAACTAAAAGATAATTTAACAATTACAATGTATGCGTTTAGTCAATTAGTAGATATACATATGTAATAACTTTAAATTTGCTTATATGTTGTTTTAAATAAGAAGTAAAATTATTGTTTATGTATATTTGGAATTATATATTTGTATTAAGTATTATTCTTAAAGTGTTTTGAAAAGATTTAAAAATAATTTAGGGAATTATTTGACTACCTGTAGAATTTCCCAAATTTTAAATAGGGTCGATTGTATTTCAGGTGACGATTTATAAGGAAATCATGTATCTATGTGTATAATTTTTGCGAACAGTCTGTCGTTTGTAGGTTTGTCAGTCTTGAACAGTTAGACCTCAAAATAGGGGTCAATTAGTTTTGGCTGAATATTGTTTGATATTTCATATTGAATATAAGATGGCACTTGAAGGTGGTTAAATAAAACATTCTAAGTATGTGTTTTATGCTTGTTAGCATTTTAGCCATTGAAAGTTTGTGAATAAAAGTTAAAATGTTACTAAAATTGTATTTTTCTTTTTAACAAATGTGGCTTTAAACCTGCAAAAATACGTGTAAATAAATTGTTTCCTAAAAGACGAAATAATAGAATGGCAAAATAAATAAGCAATGCATAAAGAAAAATTTACAAATATAATTAAACATCAATATATTTCAATCTGGGTTAATAAGCATTGAAAACGGTGGTGATTGTGAAATAAGTTTAAAAACCTCAACAAGCAAATAGAAGACCTTATTTTTAACAAACGTTATAAATGTGACATTTAACTAATCCTTTTTTAAACGTTTAACATATGTTTAATTCTTTTATTCATATGCTTTGGCTGTTTTCCTAACTTTTGTACGTGTTCTCGCAGGAATAAATTTTTAAACAACAAATCTCTATATATAACACAAATCAAATTAAATGAGTTTTTAAATGTCTAATCTCAGACCTTCTCCACAACACCCATAATTGCCAACAAAAAAACATTCTTCATTGCCATTACAATAAAACTTGGCACTTTATCATCATGTTATTTGCTTGTTTCACTTCTTGGCCTCTTATCCTTAAGAGCACTAGGGAAGTTCCATATTCAAACAACAATAAGTAATTATTTCTTAAAATAAATGTATAAAATACAAACATGTTTAAATTTTATATGACTACTGAATTTCATATGAAACTTCCTTTAGCCTGTTTACGTGTAAACATTAAAACTCTTCTACTCAAATATATATAATTTTTTTTCATGTTAACTTTTTATACAGAAACAAATAACGTGTTTTCATTTTTCAATGCTGTTGGCGAATTAATCCCTTTGGTAAAATTAATCCTTGAATTAATTACAAAATGCTATGTTTTTTGTTGTTAGTATAGCTATTATATGTTTCTTTACTCCTTTTTTTCAGGAGCATCAGGATAATGGAAAACGTAAATAATTTACAGCCTAGAGAGTAACAAAATGAAATTTCTTTATTTTTGTATATAAAAATTATGGCAAAATACATATATCCTTACAACAAAAATGTTTAACTATGTGTATAAGAAACCTATTAAACACATATTTAAACACTTTCTATGTAGATGTGTTAGTAGAAGTATTTAAAACATACAAATTTATATAGATTTAGACAAAAGCCAGCAAAGAATCATTATTATTATTATAGAACCATATGTGCCATATATTTATATGTGTGTATATTTGATAATTAGTGTGTGTGTGTATGTATATAAGGCATAATATATGCAAACATACATATATTTATAATTTTTCTAGTGTGCGTATCTGTTTTAGATTTCTTTGCTGAGACAAGGCTAAGAGTGCATATGAAAAATTTAGAACCATATTTTTGCAGAACTAGGGAGAATCCAAGTAAGAGTGCTATAGCCAGTGGTGTCCGACCATTTTCGGGACTTTGTAAAAGAATAGACCGATTTTAAGGAAATTTGGAATAAATGTCTAGATTTATTGAAGAACTGAACTACATTTATTTAGAGAACAAGATAAATTTGGAAAATTATAATTATACATTTCTTGCACACTCTTCAGCAGTCATTGTTGTAGATGCGTTATATACATTGATTTAATGCTCGACACTTAATCAAAGTAATTGATTGTGGTTGTTTTTTCTTTGTTTAATTCTTTTTAGTTGTTGCATAAATGTTTTACACAGTTTATTAAAGATTTAAACTGATTTGTTTTCTAACATTTGACTAGATGATAAATGAATAGAAAAAGCAATTAATCGCAAACAAATACGAAACTTTCTTTAGCATTATTTTTCAATTAAATTTGAATTAAAAAAAATGAAAATAAAAACCATATCAATAAGTTATCAAAATATTAACAAAGGATTATTTTCAAAATATCTTCTGCTGTCATGATTTATTGGGCTGTTAATCAATTCTACAACTTAATTGCCAAAATTTTTTTTAATATTTTGAGATGCGCAAATGGTTGGAAATTCAAAGATCCATAGGATGTATTTTTCTGACCATATTTCAGATACAATAACAGAAAATTGTAATACATAAAAACATATTATTTGAGTTACTTAAATAATTAAATTTAAAGAAGTATTATTTCAAAAATAAAATAAAGGCATTGAAGCACAACGATTTTTTTTAGATGTATATAATGTATTAATTTCAGTACCATTCCAAACTAAATTTAAAAGTTAAATTTTTATTTTAAATATTTATGCGTATTAGTAACCGCGTATTAAATACAACATTATTATGGTCTGAAGGGTAATATACACCTCAAAATATGCAAGGAAATTATATTAAGTAATTATTTTTTATTACCTTGACGCACAACGCTACAGAAATGTAATAAAAAATGTAACCCCTTCATAAGCAACATGCTGTGTAAGGAGTGTATGAAGCTTTTAAACATTAAACAAATACATAGACATTATGTTGATGTGTTGAATAAAAGAGGAAATGTAATGAGCATTGTTGGCAATAAGAATGAATGTTTTCATAAAAATGAACACAATTACAGACACAACCTATAAAGGATCCATACATATATGTATTTAGATATACATACATTGTACAATTCTCCATTTATATAAGCATAAGTATGAATATGTTTGTAATTTACAAAAGAAAAGAATGAATGGTACTCGTATAAATACTATTTGCAGTATCTCTTTAGATACATCTACAGAAGAAACATTTGCACTTTATTTACGTTTGTAAAATTATATTATTTTACTTGTCTTCAAAATTCGCTTCTTTTTTACTCCTACCATTTAGAACTTCCTCAGTGTTCATATTTATACAAATTCCTTTCAAAGTGTTATATATATGCAGAAGTACAAAACTACCAAGAGACTCTCTTTCCGTTAACCATTTCATATAAGAACGTTATTATGCAATATGCTGAACACACACTAAACACCGCATAACGTTTGGATACAAAGATAGTCCTACTTTAAAATCATCGCCATCATATCAACAATATTCTTCCCTATTTGGTTGTTGGCTTGGCCTTAAAATAACTAATGCTTTGGTATACCTTTACATTCCTTTGTAGTACTATATCTTACCATAAATGTTAATGGTGGAGAGAAGCAAGTAAAGTTTACATCATATTTCCGTTTCCGTTAAAACTTAAAAAAGGAGAATAATAATTCTGTATTTTTAAACTTATATAAAGGTATTCAGGAACAATGTTGCCAGTTGGTGAATAAGAGAATATAAAATTACAGAGTTAAATAAATTTTTAGGTACAGCTTGTATTACACAGTTTTCTTTTTATAAAGCGTTTAAATCTATAATTTAAAACTTTTGTATGCAATAGTTTTGATGAAAATACCCAATTAGTTGTAGATTCCTAAAAATTTGGGTTTAAGTAGTAAAATCAAAAACAATTTAAGGTTAAATAAGCAAATTATTTAGCTTAATTACTGAGATATTTATCATGAAAAGTTATTGGATGTACTTGTGAAAAATATCCTACTTTACTTTAAATATGTAAGGTAACGTTTTTGTGCCACACTTTTTAATATTCCAGTACGATTAAAAGCTCACTTCTGTGTATTCCTTTTAGTATATTTGAAAGTGAAACGTTATGGCTGTCATTTTATTATACACATGTATGTGTAATTTTATAAACATGTACATACATATTTTCAAAGGGAAATTTTCACAGTCGCACAGTTCATAGGCTTTTTAATATAATAGAAAAATTGAAGTTTCCGAAATAATTCTAAATGCTCAAATAAACATATTTAATTTTTCAATAATACTTTTAGACAAAAAAAAAAAAAAATATTTTAGATACAAAAATGGAAAAATTTAGAATATAAAATTAAGAATTTTAGCTGGGCTCCTCTCAAATTATTTATCCTCTAAGATTATTCTTCCTATGCATACATACATAAATACAATACTTCTGTAGAACATAAACATTTTTAAACAATTATATATACGCGTTATTTATAAATGCTCACATATATACATACTTTACAACTGTCATATTACAATGATCTTATATGGCTTTCATATGATAATATTATATTTTATCATACAACAAAAGGGTTATTTTTATTCTCATTTTTTGTATTTGTATATATGGGAGTGTTTTATTTAAAAGTAGTTAGAAATGTTACTTATTTTAAAACAGTTATTATTGTTATTGCTGATAATAATATTTTGCACGTTACACATTATTATTTTACAAATATGCTTATTTTCAAGAGAATATTTTAAAGTCTCTGAATTTTGAAAAAAATGGAATATATCTGAATAAGGATTTTTCGTCATTAGGTTATAATAATCGTTTCTTGCACTTTTTCTTTACCAGTTTGTTTGGCTCCGGTCCATGCTCATCGACACAGTTGTCATGTGCTCATCGACACAGTTGTCTTGAAATTTGAAATACTTAGACCTATGAGAAAATATAAGTGTTTGTGCCAGAGTGTGTTTAGCCTTTTTTAATTGATCAACCAAGCAATGCTAGTATATTTTTATTGTTTTGGACATCAGAAAGCTTTTGATGTTACTACTTATTTGTCTCGGTATGGTGCTTGGGTTTTGAGTTAAAGTTTTATTTATAAATATATGTAATAAAACAGTTTTTAATATATTCTCTCCTTTAGATAGGGTAAATGGTTTAAGTTGTCATTTTAAGCCCCAAAATGTTTTGTAAAATTAAATCGTATTAATAAAAACACAACCATTGTTTATTTTGCTTCGCCGTTTTAACTCAGTGAAGGTAATTCAACACCATAAAATTTGTAGAAATTTTAAGATTATTTGGTCAATAGATAAATCCGGGGAAATGCAAATTTATGTCAGCAATTCAATTTTATTTTAATTTATTTGTGATAGTTACATTACATACATTTTTATGTCAACACATTAGAATTTAATTAATCTCAAATTTTGACAGTTTGTTTTAGTTTAATACCAACATGCAAATTTTTATTTAATTCAAATTTAAAATTTATAAAGAAAACTAGAAATAGTCAATCTAGCCGGAATATATAATACTTTACACCACACAAGGGCAGGATATATTTGAATGTGATTGTTTTAAAACTGCGACATGTACTTTGGGCAATATGTTTATATGGACCGCTAAACAGCCTTCCAAACGAGCTAATTTTGTTAAGAGATTTCTTGATTACGCGAAGACTTTTGTCAATTGGTCAATTGAAATACTGTAGCAATTTTGAAGATGATAACTTTCTCAGAACAGGATTGTAAGTCGAACTATGTACTTAAAGTTGAATATATGGAAATTTTTACCTTGTGTTACAAACATTCACATAAACACATTATACCCTCTTCACCTACGGTGGCTTAGTATATAAAACCATAATTTAAACATTATAAAAGTTATTAAATAAAACCAGAAGTATAATTTAAAACAGTTAGTTATCTCTAAATTGTTTAGTTTGTATGTACAACTTGTAGCCAGAATGCATAATTTATATACAACCCAATATTTAATAATAAATAATTAAAATCAATAAGTTTTTAGTATTTTATCTAAAATAACAAAAATTATATAGTTGGTGTATTAAAGCAACTAAAATAGCCGGAATATTAAAAAGTAAAATAGCAAAAACCAAAACACAAAACATGTTGCCAGCCATTAAAAGTATTAACGAGGGAGCAACAAGCAAAACACTAACGACAAAAAGCAACAACAATAACACTGCACAGTTTGACATAATACATCCATAATTTTATGTTCTACGTACAGGTGTTTTAATCGCAAATAAGTATTTGCATTTGCATAAATGGGCCACAGAAGGTGAGTAGCTGTGTATTAGTTAGTGTTAAGGAAGAGGAAATGGGAGATGGTAAGGAAGGATAATGTATGTAGGAAAAATACCAGTACTAAACTATTTATAAGCCTTTATTTCTAGTAAAAACATAGCAATTTGCATATTGTGTTGCACAAATTACAAATTTATTACGGATTTCGTTGTTTGTTCATAAAATTTTATATGCTTATCAACAATAGCAATAAACAACATATTGAATGTTGCCGTTATACGTTTGTTGTGGCAATGTACTTTTATATAGGTATGATTGTTTTTGTGTGTTTTATTTGATGAATTATAATCGAAAATATATGAATGAAAATCCTAAAATTAAACATAATCAAAAACCTAAAAAGTTAACTTTGTAATTCCCGGAAAATATATAAACTTTGTAAAATTTACACAAATTTTTAAATTTACTATAGACTCAATGATTTTTGATTACATACCTATAAACTAATGTTTACTTAAAGCTATTGAAAGGTTTTTATACAAATAATTTATTAATTGTTTTTTTTTTTATTTTTGATATTCGTTTATTTAATGCATATAAAATGTATTTAAATATTTACAATATTTCTTTGCCATTGAATTGTTTTGTAAATATTTTATTTAAACGAATATTTGTAAAGAAATTTAATATGTATTATAAATTTAAATTTTTTTCAAATGTGGTTACACACATATTTTTAAGGAATTGTTGAAAATTTTGTAAAACTTAATTTCTTTGGTAAAAGTTTTAACTTAACAAATGGAATGTTTATAACTTTAAAGAATTGTTTAAATTTTTTCATTATTTTTTATTTTATACTAGCATTATTAGGTTTTCTCTTTTCATTATTTTTAATATTTTCAATATAAAATAAGAATTACTATGAACATATGACAGATTTTCTTTTCCACAAGACTTGATTTCAATTATAAACAACTTTATCTTTGGAACATTTTTGAAATAACTTTTAATTCATAAACTTGAAAATAGAAAAAAAAATCTTTTATATTCAGCATATATAAACATATGTACAAATATGTTTCTAACATAAACAGAATATAATCCGCCCACATAGAAAGATTGAAGGAACACATTTTGTATTTCTTAAATTGTAAAATCTTGAAAATATATCTGTTTATGTGTTTAGGATTTTTATTTTTTGTTTATAAAAAAAATCATCGGCAACTTCATATGGAAATACCAAAGTGGAAGAAAGTCATGTATATAATGAGATTTTTTAGAAAGAAACAGTCTGAAATAAATGTTCTCTTAAAAAAATTGAATCAATTTTAGGCACGAAGAATAACATATGAAAAATAATCAACCGATCATGACCAATTTCATTAGGCTTCGAACTTAGGCCAAAATAACCTATTTGAAGATGATAGTCTTAAACTATGACCTGTACCTTGCGTAAATGGTTTAAATGGACATTTTAAGATATAGAATTTCAGAATATAAATGACTTTTGATTCATTGCGAAAATGGATTAACCCGTTTCCAATTTAAAACAAAAATCACTGAACAAAGAATTAGTTCAAACATTTCTCCAAGGACTGGACCTGACATTTTCACAATAGAAGAAGTTTATATTAAAAAAATAATATAGTTATTTATATGACAAGAAATAATTTAAGCCCACATTTACCGAGATGCAGATGATTTAAGATTTTTCATAAAAAATTCGCTTGATCACAAATCAAAGCTTTTTTTTTTTTTCATTTAAACGCATATTTATCAAGGTTGAGCCGATTTAAGACGTTTCATGAAAATATCGATTTTTAATGTGGAAAAATAGTGCTCAAAAATTGAAGCCTTTTTTCTATTTA
This sequence comes from Chrysomya rufifacies, assembly GCA_014858695.1. Classification (NCBI taxonomy): domain Eukaryota; kingdom Metazoa; phylum Arthropoda; class Insecta; order Diptera; family Calliphoridae; genus Chrysomya; species Chrysomya rufifacies. Next base: position 1,430 of record JACGTJ010007031.1, on the reverse strand, counting down.
AACGCAGATTGACAGTGATCACAAATCGAAGCCATTTTTCATCAAACTTTCGATTTTTTGTATAAAAAATTTGCGATTACAAAACGAAGCCGTTTTTTTAAAGGCATATTTTCCGAGATACAGACGATTTGTGATTTTTCATAAAAATATCGATTTTTTATACGAAAAACTATTGATCGCAAATCGAAGACCTTTTTCCATTTAAACGCATATTTACCGAGATACAGACCATTTGAAATTTCTTATCAAAATTTTGATTTTTATATGAAAAATTAGTGATCACAAATAGAAGCCCTTTTTCTATTTAAAAACATATTTACTGAGATACAGGCATAATTGATATAAAGATATCGATTTTTTGTATGCATTTTGTTTGGTGTTTTATTATTTTTGATTCAGCTTTGAACTACATACGGTATATTTCTAATATTTATTTTTTACAAAGGCATTACTAGGATCAGATATAATTATGAGAAAAATGTTGTAGCAAATGCAGAGATATAAATATTTTGAAGAAGTTCAAAAACGTATAATTTCTTATTTCGGTTTTAATGGCATATTTTTGCAAAAGATTCAAAAAAGGTTTTGCTTATTTTCGCCAAAAACTATTATTCACAGTTTTTGAGATTTTTTGTGAGAAATCGTAGTATTTCTTTATAAACACAAAAAGAGCATTTTTTCCCCAAATTTAGACATTTAGTTTCAAGAAACTTTGATATGAAATTGTACAATTTCTCTTTTTTGCTGCATAACTATCAAAATATTATTGTTCAATCTAACGTGCAACACTAAGGCTAAACTATCAAACACACTTTATGATTCTAAATTCTAAATAAATGTTGTTCTTTGTGGTCATTTATATTTTGCAAATAAAAAATATTATGTCATTTAGTCTTTGTTTTTAAATAATTTTCAATTCTTAATTTTTTGCACTGCAAGTTTTGTAATCTGTAGGACTTAAATACATTTTTTTGCAATTTATTTTACTTGGTCTTTAGAAAAAAAGTAATTTTTTCATTGTCATACAATCCTTTTGAAGTTTTTTTTTTATTATTAAGGAACTATTGTTAGAACAATGTATGACATTTTCTTTTATCCGTTTCCTTTGTTTTAAGAGTTTTTCTAGGTGGAGGTTTTTTAGAGGTTAGGTTGATGTTTGATTTTTTGTGTATGTGTAAGAGCATTCGTTGCTATAAAAGTGTCAAAGTTAATATTTGTCTTTGCTTAAGTGTCTTAACCTTTAATCTTGTTCTAGCTCGTTGACATTTATTTGTCTAAATTTTTTGTACACTAAGATAAGAATAAGCAAATAATTAAAAAAAATATATAGATATTTAATTACAAGTTGTTAAAATTATTAAAAGGATGCTTTTGTAAACTATTAGTTTTTTGTAATTTATAAATGTATTTCATTTTCTTAAACGCACACT
>JACGTJ010007001.1:450-12300 GCA_014858695.1 Chrysomya rufifacies | reverse complement strand
CTAGTTCAGTTCTAGTTCAGTTTTAGTTTAGTCCTTTGTAATTACTATTCATTAATTTTGAAATTCTACACCGAGAAAGGTTCAATTTTTTTTAGTTTCTTAAATTGGTTATTAAAAACAAAAATAATATATTACAAAAAAAAAACATGTATCATCTATCCCTCATAACAAATTTGGTAAATTTTAAGTAAAATTATTATTATTGTTATTATTTTGGCCTGTATGTTGTACTTTAGTGATCTAAACGATTTTTTGTCAAATTTACTTTAAAATGCTTTTCTTCCAGGTATTATAATTAAATAGGATTTTTTATTTCACATTGATTATTGTTGACATAGTACATTTTCTCTCTAAAATGCAAATATATTTTTCCACCAAATGAAATTTTAAACAAATTATTTTAGGCAAATATGTAACTAACCTAGAACTTCTCACATCCACTAATCACATATTTATGAAACCAAGAAACACAACTATAAATAGTTACAATCATGCCGTTTTTATTTTATTTTTATTCACCAGGGGAGAAATAAAACATTAAAATCACTTTTTCCATTTGTTTTTATTTTTGTGATATTTTTTATACTTTTGGCCAACTTTATTGTATGGACAAAATAAGCCCTTGGTCAACGTAATATTTTTGTATATATTTCATTGTATACGAAATTATTTAGGTCAAGGATTTTTTAACATACTTACGAAAGTATAAAAGAAGAAACAAAGAAGAAAACATCAATAATAATAACAGTCATAAAAAGGAGTAATATATAATAAAATACAGGATAATAACATTAAAATAAGGAATGAAATTTGAAATTAATTCATCAATTATAGTTAGATTAAAATTATATTAATGATATATTAAATCATTATTAGATGTTATTAAGTAAAATAGATTTCTATTTTGCAAAAAGTGCAAAACCAAAAAATAATGATAATATAATAAGTACAATCAAAAGTTCATTAAACGCATTGTATTTGCGCTTAAGCTCCCACAGCGACAATCTGACAAAAGCATTTGTTAGTTATACTTAATATCCAGTGCTATTTGACCATGTGATTTTTACTGGACGCTTTTTCTTTTCTGCAAAGAAGAAATGTTTACGCATTTTGCTTTTTTTTTTTTTTTCTGATAGCTTCAATTTCACTTTTTCCAGATTGTTTTGATTTGGTTTGGAGTTTAACTAATAGAAGTTGTTGCGTGTTCCAAGTATTTTATTTCTGCCAGACCGACTTCCTTTTGACCAACTTTGATTTTGTTTTTACTATTTTGTTTTCTTTGTTTTTTTATTTTCTTATGTTTTTTTATTGATTAATTTTTGCTGGTGTTTTCAATTCATCTTAAAGTTTTTACTTAAAAATAATATTAAAGTAAATATTTACTTACATTATTTCTAGCACCAACATCAGCTCCTAATTCTATCATACGATCCATTATTGATGTTTTATTGTCTTTGGTGGCATACATCAAAGGTGTCATTCCAGTATTCTGAAAGAATAAAGAAAATAATTCAATACAATGTGATTTTAAAAATTTAAATAAAATTTATGTTAAACAAGTTAGAACACTATATTCGACTGTACCGAAACTTATGTACCCTTCACTTATGCTGGCTAAGACGACAATTTATATTTCAGTGAAAAAATTCCTACTATCGATTTATGGAGGGTCCAAGTCCGTAGTATATATAGAAATAGTCGAAATATTTTTACTATAGGAAAAGTCGAAACAGACGGACATGCATAGGTCAATTGTTTGTACCGACCGAGAATATATATACTCTAAGGTCTCAAATGAAAAATATAGAAATTACAAACGAATTAACAAACTTATATATATACCCTATCTCAATAAGGGAAGGGTATAAACTAATTTTTAGTTGTAGTTTTTATTAATGTTAAATTTTAAAGTTGTTCTCCTCAATTTTTCTCCGATATTTTGCTTGAATTTATGCCCTTGGAAAATTTCAATGACCGGAATGATCAAATATGTTATATATCAATTCGGGTATAAAAGTTTCCTGATTTTTCAAACTTAGTTATTGTCAGCCCTGTTCGTTAATGCAAAAAGTACATCATATGTAGCAAAATATTGGTAGCCCAATAGTCAAGTTGGGAGGGTGGAATATTGGTAGTCCCATAGTCAAGTAGGGAGGGTGATAGTCCAACATTATTATTACAGATTTCGCTATTGTATCAAACTAATAATTCGTGCTACCTTAACCATTTTATAATTTAACGTAGTTAAATCATTTTTATTGGGGAGTATAATTGTAAAGAGGTTAAGTAAAATTGTAAACCGAATATTTATTTTGCTAAAATCACCTATAAAAGAAAATCTATAGCTAAATGATAAAGACTTTGGAACAAAAATATTAAAAACAGTGTATTGCTTGGAGTATTTTTAATACAATGTCTGTGTATATAACGATGTTTTTAGGTGACATGACAACGCGTTAACTTATTTTTTTGAATAAAAATCAATTCAATATTATTCTATAATTCATATTCAAGGCAAATTTTTAATATTTTCCCCAAAAGTAGACAAACAAATATCGAGACTTTGTCTCGTCTCCATTATCAACAACAGCAATAAAAACAAAACAGACAAAATTGTTTATTTACTTGACAAAATAACAAACGACGACACACTTTCAAATATTTTGTTAAAATTCATCGTAGTTACCAAAATTCTTATATTCGAATATCAAAAAGAAATTTCCCAAAAAAAGAAAAGGAAAAAAGAAAACAATGAGATATTTATTCATATAGAGTTATAAAAGAAACAAATTTAAACGACCCACAAAAAGCAACACGATACTTTGCATAAATAGATTTATTTTCACTGAATGAAAAAGAAAATTCTTGTGGTATTTTCATTTTGAAATGATTGAAATTTCTGTTCATTCATTTTGTTTTTCCTCTTCTTTTTGCTTATTTAGAACAAGAAAAGGGGAAATTTTGATTTCACATTTAATTTTATGGATGTCTTTTATGTCGAACTTCTTGTATACGATTTTAAATCCAAAAGAGTTTTATTAACAACTCAGTATGTTAGTCCACATGTATTTAAGTATGTTTATATATGAATGTAGAATTATATTTCTTGGTGGTTTTTAGTTTTGGTTTTAGTATATCAAATGACAATAATAATAATAAAATATAGATAAAGGGTTTTCCTTCGTTATAAATATAACCAGACTATATTGCTGGCATGTATTTATGTATATGTATTTCATATTTTTTGGAACACTTCAATTGTTGGTGCTACAACGGTTTTTTGTCATGAAAGCAAGTTTTTCGTGATCAGGTATATACATATACATATGTATCTATTTATTCAAAAATAATATTGTAGAAGAATGATGCATTTCTTAATTGTATGTAACAAACCTCATATATACATACATAAAATATTCATACATACATACAAACATATCTATATAGGAATATTTGAATTATAATATATGCATAACAAATTGATTAATTGACTAGTATCCTTTAGTAAGAAGCACATTTTTGCCTTATTTATATTTCAAAATTTTATTTTGCCAATAAATAACCATAAAAATATTAATTTTGTATGATATTTTATCACCAAAATTTTCCACTTTATATTTGAATCGTAAATACGATTCAACAATTCAAAAATTGTTTATTATCTTATATACGATTTTTCATCAAAATATAAGTCCTTATCTCATTGAAGCGCAAACGAGCGCATATTAAGAGAGATATTGAAAAATAAGATTTTTTATGAAACTGTCGGTGATCACAAATTGTAACTCCTTTTCTTTTTAGTTTTAGGTCAAATTTTTAAATTAAAAACAAAAAGAAAAGAATATATTTGACAAATTGAAGCACTTTTTCGATTTAGCGGCGTATTTATTTGAAATTTTCATAAAAATATTGATTTTTGGTATTTGAAATGAGTGATCAGAAATTGAAGTGCTTTATTGTTTAAAAAACGTATTTAAAGAGTTATGAACAATTTCAACATTTTTGAAATTTAAATCCCTTTCCATTCAAATGCATATGTAGCGATATACAAACATTCCCACACAACTATCGAATTCAATGATCATCAATTAAGATCGTATTCATAAAAACAATTTAAGAGTTTTCGTAATATCGATTTTTAAATGAAAAATGTATAATCACTAATCAAAGTCAGTTTTTTACTTAAGAAATATTAAATAAAATATGGCCTATTTTAGAATTTTTATAAAAATATTGATTTTTGATACGAAAAATGAGTGACCACAATTTTTCTATTTAAGTGCGTATTACATGAGATTCTTTTTTTATAATCGATACAAATGATTGTAAAAATATTTTTGATTGCGGGATATGAGAATTTAATTTTAGTTGAAATATCGTTTTTCTTTTGATATGGCAAATATGTGATCACAATTTAATGCCTATTTTTCATGTGAGAGCGTATATCGGAAAGTGTATGATCAGAAATTTGAAGTTCTTTTTCCATTTAAAAAGAATATTTTATACTTTTCAAAAAAAAAATAATAATAATAATAATAATGACTTTTAATAGAAAAAAATATGTCAACAAATCAAGGAGCTTCTTCTACTTAAAGGATATTAAAAATTTTTGATAAGAGTAATCACATATCCCTTTAAGAACACACAAACCTAAATATGGATGATTAAAAATGTTTATTCACATTTGATATGGTAGGCTAATAATCACAAATTGAAGATATTTTTTTTTTCATTTAAAGGCATATTTACCGAAATATAAAAAATTAAAAAAAAAAAATTCAAATAAAGGTTTGTTTTTGTTATGAAAAATTGATAATCACAAATTGAAACCTTTTTTAATTTTTATAAAAATGTTGGTTTTTATTTGAAATTTTTTTGATCACATATTTAAGTCCTTTTTCCATTTGACGCCATATTTAGCGACATATAGAAATTATTACTTTTCAGAAAACAAGATGTGAAATTGTTTACAAAAAATATTTATTTTATATTGATTTATGAATAATAATTTTTATTAATATATACAATTTCATAAAGAAATTAAATGAATTGACACCTCTTAACAAAATTAATATATTAATTACCAAAAACCGTTCGATTTTTTTTCTTGGGAAGGAGACTGGCTTAGAACTATTTCCATATCCTAAATACCATAATTTTATTTAATTGTGCTAATTTTATATACATATAAGTAAAATAGTATTAATTTCAAATCCATTTCAGCAAATTGTAAATTTGTAAAAAATAAAAATTTCAACAGATATTCAATTAAAGATAACAAACAACACAAGAAACTAAATTTAATTTTCTTTTTTTAATCTAACTTCAATGAAATTTCGAATTTAAAGACTAATATTTTTTTATACGCACCACATCATGAATACCAGCCAATGGTATCGTATTACCGTCTTCGCCCTGATTGGCAACATATTTCTCTAATTTCTTTAGCTCCTGTTCCACAGGCGTCCATTCGCCTTTCATGGATAGAGCTAAGATTTTATTGGCCGATTCTCGTATCGAAGCTCCTGCACTTGGCGGTTTGGGTGCAGGAGCTCCTTCGATTTCCTTACGATCACCATTACTAGAACTATCGTCTTTGGGATCGGATTCTGCTTTACTGGCGGGTGTATTACGATCACTGGCAGGTACCGATTCATCGGGAGTATTACTGGTAGCACCACTCGTTACTGAGGAGGGTGTATTGCGACCGACACCTTTAGCGGCCGCACCGCGTCCTCCTCGTTTACTGGGTTGTGACATTATGAAATTTTAGACATTTTTCCAAAAAAAAATATTTTCTTTCTATTCTTTATTTATTTTCTTTGTTTGGATTTTTGTAGTTTATTACACAACGTGTTTAATTAGAATTTTTCTTTTGGCATAGTTAGCCATATTGAGGTTTTATTTTGAATTGGTTAAAGAAAAATTTGTTAAGCTATATTTTATTTGAATTACTTTATAATTTATGCAATTTTTAATATTTTTTATGTAAATTCTCTTTATTTCTTCCTACAATTGTGTTATATTTCTTTTGCTTTACATTTTTATTTCTTTTTTCTATGACTCTACCAATCTATCTATAAAGGTAAACCACTACTTATTTTATTTTCTTGCTTTTTTTTTTTGTTTTTGTTGCCAAAAAAATTTACATATTTATTGGTAACACATTCTAAACAAACTCACAAACATGTACACTCTCACAGACACTTCTTTTTCTTTAGCCAATTTTGTTACAAATACACTTGTATTTCATTTTTTTCTTTGGTTTATTTTTTGTTTTACTTAAACATACACACGCCTAAATGTATACAATATTTATTCGTTTATATGGTTGTTATACACTTTTTTTGCTTTGCTTTCTAACCGCACCGTTTCCGTTTCCTCTGTTACAATTATTTTTTTTATAGTATAAATAATAATTAAATTGTATTTGTTGCAGCTAATACACGTTTTTTCTTTTTCAAAATTCAACCGTCAGCTCCGAAAGTCTAAAGTTTTCTGATTTTAGTTTTACTAAATATCAACCGCTAGACCTTGTTTGGAGTTGTTTGCTAAAGAGTTTAAACGAAACTTAAGCCTGTTAAGCTCTCTTCCTTAGCAACACAACGAACAAATGTGCGCAGCCTTTACAAAAGAGCCATTTTTCAACTTTGGCGCCTTTTTTAGTTAACGAAATTAATTGTTTACAAACACATGTTGATCTTGATTTATAACCATTAACAACGTAAGTAACAAGTGCTATTGAAACGAAGAAACTTAAAAGATTTTTTAATTTCTTTCTTTTTTTGGAATGGGTTGCAAACAACGCATCGCTACATTAACTCATTCCGTATATACAACAAAATTTTAATATGAAATCTTTAATTTATTTCAATATATTAATAATTAAATTCATTTTACTATAGAGTTTGATAACTTAAAAATAATAATCGCAAACATTTCTTATATAATATCATAACGTTCCTAAACAAATACTTATAATACCTTATCAAATGGTAATCACTATAAAAGTTTTATTCAGTTAATTAACATGTTTATCAAATACTGATAAACATTAAGTTTATCGTAAGAGAAATCTCTTAAATATTTTTGTGAATTTCTCTTCGCCAACAATTAGTATTCCAATGAGCTGCTTCCATTTCATTTTTCATTGACAAATAATTCTTGTAATTTGAATTTTTGTATTTTTCCAGATGCAGTTTTAGGAAAATCATCTACAATTCTCAAATATTTGGGTACTTTAAAATATGCCAATTTTCCTTTACAGAATTTATTAATATCCTCCAAAGTGAGAGGCTGAACACCCTGTTTCAAACGTATATATACACAAATTTCTTCTCCCAAACGATGATCGGGTACACCAATAACCTACGAATAAAAATATGTATATTCAAGGATTTCTTTCTTTTTAATGTATTTTGTATTTACATGAGATTCCAAAATACTTTCGTGTTGATTTAAAAAGTCCTCGATTTCTTTGGGGAAAACATTTTCACCACCTCTTATGATAACATCCTTTTTGCGTCCTTGATAACGAGCCACACCATTTGATTCCAATAGAAATTGATCGCTTAAAAAATACAAACATTCAATTATTTACCCATTATTATAAGTTTCAAATGAAAATTACCCAGTCTTTAGCCATCCATTGATATCCTTAGTTTTCTGAGTATTTTCTACATCTTCAAAGTAACCCAACATAGTAAACCATCCTCTAATACAAAGTTCTCCCACTTGACCGTATTTCAAGATATTTCCCTTTTCATCAATAATTTTTGCTTCACCATGGTCCAATATTTTACCCACTGAGTAGAAAGCACTTTCTTCAGTTTCCGTGCCATCTTGAGCAAACACACACGCCGTACCCTCTGACAAACCATAACCTATAACCATATCACGTAGGCCAAAAACTTCTTTTGATTGTTTAGCTATTTCGGGACTACAAGCTGAACCACCTACAAAAGCAGCCTCCAAACTTTCAACCGATTTTTTGAGTCTTGATTGATTATCTAACATATCGACAAACATAGTGGGTGTACCCACAACGACATTGCACTTATTGCTTTCAATTGCTTCCAAAGCAGCGACAGCATTAAATGTGGGACTAGGTAAGCAAAGAGTGCAACCATAATGTAAGCAACTAGCCAATATACATAGACCAAATGCGTGGAACATAGGCACTGTAAGGCACATTGTTTTACCACCTGGAGGTAATCTTAAAGCTTTGCCCATATATACGGCCTGATTAACCATATTGTAATGAGAGAGTAAAGCAGCTTTAGGTTGCCCGGTGGTACCTGAAGTAAACTGTATTATCGAAGGCATTTCAGGTGCTATCTCCTGCATTTTTAGTTTTAAAGCATCCACAGTCTTTTGTTCAGACTTCTTGTCTAGCATATTATCATAATTAGTGAAATTTTCCACATTCTTATCACATTTTATGATTACTGATAATGGACTTTGCACACCGTTCTCCATAGCATATAATTGTTTAATTTTATTTAAAAATTCTAATTTACCATAAGAATCCATTGTTATTAGACTTTTAACTTTAGCCTTTTTCAAAGCATATTCCAATTCAGGCACTTGTAATGCAGGATTAATACAAACCAATGGAAAACCCCCAATGGCCGAAGCTAAAAATGTTATATACCACTGTATGGTATTAGGAGCCCAAATACCAATATGATCACCCTCCTTTAAACCCATTTCTTGCAATTTTACTGCTAAATTAAGGGCCTCATTATAGGATTCTTCAAAACTTAATTGGCGCTTTTCAAAACAAGATTTAACAGCTATTTGAGCTCCAAATTTCTCAACAGCTCTTTCTATCTGTTGGCCAAAATTCTTGTAGAGCAAAGGTTCATTTCCAGGCTGATGCGTATAAGCAAAATTACTGCAGCTTTAATTAAAAACAATGGAAAGTAATTATTTTCTGTGGATCCACTTTAAATTAATACAATTGCTTACTATCTGTAATTTTTTAAATTAAAAACAACTTTATATTTGAATAAATTTTTAATTAACATTTTATATTATTTATATTCTAAACGCTTCAAAATCTAAACTTGAACCTTCACAGACTAGCAAGTGAATGACAAGAATATTTATTTAAAGGTTCTCTGTTAGGTATTGTTTTTAAACCGATATGTTTTGAAGTGCTATTTGCAATAAGAGCATTAAAGATTAGTCTCTTAGACTAACGTAAGAGTATCATTATCTTAATTTTATTTTTAAACTAAATAAATAAACATAAAAGTAATAAATTAAGGCAAGTAATTGATAATAATGACAATACCCTACAATTGGTATAATATTTAATACTTGTTATCGCAACATGTATGTAAATTCCAATATTTTTAAAATATAAAGTATTTTGCAAAACATTGAGTATGTATCAAAATACATATAATTTTTTTTATGTTATGAAATCTTCAAATTATCTTGAATTTTTTTTTAAATCTATATTATAGGGTGTTAATACGTAGGCTTTTAATGTATAATTATATTTGTAAATATAGTAGAACATTATTTTAGTTTGATATGATATGAACTTATCGTCTACTAGTTAAAAGCAGTTTTTCTAAGAAAAATTCTGCCAGATCATTTTGGGGTTGTTTAAAATATATAAGCATACAAATAAATAAAGCATTTCGTTGATTTGATAGCTAAACATTAGAAACCAATAAAAATAATTCTCGGTCAAGGCACTTTTTATAATCATACATGTTATCATTCCACGCGAAATTAATACGTACGCTTTCTGAATAGTGCCATAACGTCGAAATTTTACTTATACCTGATGATGATAATAGCCGTATAATCTTAAAATAAGAATATATTTACTGATTTAATATTTTTTTTTTCTCTCTTATATTGAGATTAACAATTGTTATATTTGAAAGCCTTTTATTAGAGATATCTATCACAAAGCTTACACAGTACTATTATACAGTGATACCATTTGTACTTTAACAGAATTCATTCATTCTACAACTAGTTCCAGAAAATAGTCTGAACTTTGGTGCTGTGACCAATGATTTTTGTTCTAAATTGTCAATTACAAAATCAGTTATATAAAAGTGTTCTTCGAAATGTTTTGCTTAACATATTAATTCGGTCAAGAAATTAAAAAGACATGTGTTTTGCGACTCCACAAATACAAAATAATAACTTTATTAAGTTAGTTTCAAATACGATATATGTATCTAGTGATGATATAATTCAATTGACTTGATCATTTAGACTTTCAATAGTGTTGTCTTATGGAAAATATTAATTAAAATAATATGTAAATAACTTGGTCTATGTTGAATTTACACAATTCATATTGTGTTTTCTTTTAATTTGAATTTCTCTTAGTGCTCTATATAAACCAATTATTAAACGAGAAAAAAATTGTGCTCAAAACTTTTTACAAATATAAAAATCACTATCGCTCTTCAAATCGAAATTCATAAATAAATTAAATAAATTGCCTTCAACAAAAACTGTCTGATTAAATTACATTCAACTGGAATTTAATACAGTTCGTATGTGAAATATATAAACTGCTTATTTGTATATTTTTTATTAAGGGGGGGAGGGTTTTGAATATCATCCAAAAACAAATTTAGAATTAAGTTTAGAATACTAAGAACAATTCCTAGATATGTAAACTCTAAGCTTTTTTGTTTTTGAAGAATTATATTAATTAATAATTATAACTTTAAAATAGGTTTTGGTTTTCCGGAGGTCTAATTTCAATATTAACTAAATACCTCCAGTTTTGCTTAGCATTTAGGGACAAATTTGTTCTCTTTTTTGTCATATCGTCTTACATATTTCTTCATAAATGTTCGAATAAAAAAAAAACACAAAGTCTTCTTAAAATTGATTACAAGTTTTTCAGTTCATATAATTTATGGTTTATTATAGCACTTCTTATATTATATATAAGTTTATCAATAATATATCTCATATAATTTGACTAATATTATTTTTAAAAACATTAATTCGTCAAATTTACGCATAATAAGTATTTTAGGATTAAAATCAAACAATAAAATTAAAACTTAATTATTTGCATATTTTACAGTTATACAAGATTTTATTTAAATATAAAAAAACTTGACATTAGGATTAACTTTATCAACATATGGGCCAACATTTTTTGAAAATAATAGACAATATTTTTGAAAATAAAATGCCAATGATATTTAAACCAACAACAAAATCATTTGATTCATATTTTCTCGACGAAGTGTTCTGTCAAAATTAAGCATTAATTTCAATATTGCTAATTCAGCGTCTTTTGTGATGTTTTAATTTTATCAAATGGCACTGAATTAGATGTTTATTTTATACACTTGCAATTAATCCAGTGCCAACATCGCAAAAGAAAGAAATTATAACCAGAAGTTATTAATTTTCAAGATTCCCTTTTTTCATTGTCTGTCCAATCTATGATCCTGCTTAGAACAATTGAGTTAAAAATGAAAGTGGTCTTAATAACTTTAAAAAAATTAGAAGTGAAAAAATGTTCTTTTTTATTCAAATGTTAATGAAAACATATATGTATGTAGTAAATCGTAAAGAAAATATAATTGAAATTCACCAAAATGCTTAAACTTTTAGTAAGATTTTTAGTTTAACGCTTTTTGCGAGTTTTATAGAAATTTTTAAGCGTTTTAGCACAAAAAAAAAGATAACATCCCTGATTAATTTCGTTATGTATAATATATATAGATTCTATAATTCAATTTTCTTGTTATTGTTGTTTTTCCTTTTTTTATAATGTATATGGCACACTTATTTTTATACTTATCTATCTATTTACTTCTTCTATATTGTTTTGATGTTGTTGTTCTT
>JACGTJ010006994.1:0-14561 GCA_014858695.1 Chrysomya rufifacies | reverse complement strand
TTTTGTGCAAATTTTCTATGGAAATAGGAAATTTTATGAAAATTTTGTGCAAATTTTCTATAGAAATCGGAAATTTTGTAAAAATTTAGATAACTGACGAAAACATTCCTTCAAAAATCTGCATTCAACAAGTTTTATTAGTAAATTGTTTACGATGATGAGGATCCCGAAAGAAAGCGGTATGACTAGTGATAAATGTTTATTAAAAAGTTGCGTAATTTATTAACACAAGAAGTATAAACAAATTTGTAAAAGCATTAGTAATTTTTCAAGGATCGAAATCCTAACGATAAAAAGACAACATTAACATTCCCTGTAATAAAAAAAAATCCACTTTCTTATTCGAGATAACGATGTCTGTCTGGACGGCTGGCTGCCCATGTAAACGTATTTAGCATAATACAGGTCTCATTTTTAGAGCTATCGCCTTCAAATTTGGCATAGATAATTATTTTAATTATTGAAATTGGTCATGATCGGTTCATTATTTCTCATAGCCTCCATACAAATGTCCCCCCGGAATGGCCCATAAAGCCTATAAATCCCTTAATTATGGGTATAATTTATTGAAATTGAGCACTGATATTTCTTACGTCCCAAATTTAATTCTAATCGGTCTTATAGGTCACCTAGCACCCATACAAACGTTCTGCCAAAATGTGGGTTTTACAGCGTAAAATGCTACAATATGTGGGGAAAGTCGCAGTTTTATAGATATCTTTCTGAAATTTGGCACGGATAGACTCATAGACGGTCTTATAGGTCACAAATATTCTTCCATAATAGTGATAAAATTACCCTCTAAAATGATAAAAACGATCCATTTTTCACCTATGTCCAAACAAAGTAATACCCGGAATGAAGTTTTGAACATATAACTTGCACATCATATGTATAAAAAATAATAGAATTATAAAATAGGTGAGGGAAATTCGCAATTTGAAATATATCTTAGTTGAATCTGTCCAAATTGACACAAAAACAAAACCTTGAATGATCTATTAATTTACCTCGCATAAAGTGGTACATGATATCATATAGACGGGCTTGATCGACTAAAGCACTCTTACTTGTTTTTAACTAACATGAATTTAGAATTTCTGGTTTAGAAAAAGTATTTCTTAGCAAATGCGCAAATCAATCCATTTCGAATAATCTGCAAAACTTAAGGAAAGATAAAAGAATGTTTTATTTACAAGATTTTTATTTGTATTTATTTAATATTTTTATTCCTTTATTGTTTCCAAAGTCAAAAAAATGTGTTTTTATTACATCTAATTCATAAAATGTAAAAAAGAAACATTTAAATACGAAAAAAGGAAATAAGTTTTTTTTTTATTTTTAATAAATGTAGTAGTATGTATAGAAAGAATAATGCATGAATGAATGGCGTGGAGTAGAAGATAAGAGGAGAGAAAGAAATCATAACAAACATTAGCATAGTATTTTAGTGTTTTCATACAACATGTTTGTTTGTATTTTAAGTGTTATATGTAAACTGTTTTTTGTGTATGTGAATCTATTGTATAGAAATAAAACAAAAAATAAAAATAAAATTAAAATAATAATAAAAAAAAAACTTAAAACTGGTTTGTTTGCATTACTATTACGGTATAAATATCTCGAAATTTACGAGGGATAGAGAAACATGTTTTTGTTTATTTTTTTTTAAGAATTCATTCATTTTAACCAACAATTTCATCCAATGAACTTATTTGTTAAGTTGTATTATTGTAGTATTGTATTCTAACTTAATAAACATAATATGTATAATATTAATAATTAATAATAATAATAATTAAAATATAATATTTAAAAACTGAAATATCTTCATATCGTTGCTAGATGTTGGGGAGAGTTAGTCAATTGTTTTCTCAAATCTAAATTGTTTTTACAATCAAAATAATGTAAACTTGAATTGTTTTCATTAATATCAACATCATCTTCTTCTATGCCTTCCATTAAGGGTAGTTCTGTAGCACCATCCAATTGTTCAATGATATCATCCATAGCATCACCTTCGTTATTAACTACCTGATCATTAAAAGCAATGCCCTCATTGACATTATCGCCACCAGCTACTGTTGTTGTGATGTTTTGTTGAGAAGGCTGTTGCACAACAGTACCCTTCGATGATAGAGTTATGGTACGTTGTAGGGTATTGCTGGCATTGAATATATTAACAAAACCCTTTTTACCAGCTGCTGAAGCCGTATTTGTTGGCACCATTACCAATTTACCAGCAGTACCAGCACTGGTACCACCTGTGGTAATAATTTGATTTTGGGTTTGCGCCTGACCACTATTGGAAGCAACTATAGTTACAGTTTTTGGTACGGCTGTTATGGTAGCGGGATTGGAGGACATTTGAACAGTGACAGCCTTGCCGCCTAGTGTTATTGTCTTTTGGCTAACGTTGGCAAATTGTTGAGGCTGATGTGAGGTCAGTTGCTGTTGCGTTCCACCACTTGCATTGGCCGCCGATGCAGAGGTGATAGTAATGGGTCTTACGGCACTTGTGGGTACATTACGCAACATTTTCATGCCAGATTGCGTACTAACCACATTTCGAGTAGTGCTGGACATTGTGGTGGATGTGGAACCTACAATCGACACAATATTGGAAGATGAGGCATTTGTCACAACACCAGCCGAAGGTATAGTACGTATACCCGCACCAGTGGTAACAATAATGATCTGTTGATTCGTTAATTGTTGTCCTTGTTTGTTGGTTATAACAAAGGCCGGTTTACCGGACACATTCGAAGTCATTTTACCCACTTGCAAAATATTGGAATTCTTCATAATCACTTTGCCGCCACTGAGGGTATGAGGCGAGACCAGCTTCACCAGATTGCCGGGTACAATTTGTTTTTGTTGGCCCGTGGCATTGGCTACATTGCCACTTACTATAAATTGAGTTTGTTTATTGGTCACTCCAGCGGCACCCGCCTGTCCTACAGTTTGAGCACCGGCTGCTCCCGTGGCACCCTTAGCCATATTTATATTAATTTTAGGAAATGTTTGTACTGCAACACCACCACTACTGGTCTTAACCAGTTGAAATTGTACATTGGAACCTAAGGTTAAAGGTTTCTGTATGATGTATTGTTTGCCGCCAATAGTGGTGGATGTAGTACCACCACTGGTAGATGCTGCTTGTATGGTTTGATTTCCAGTAATTTGATTGACAGTTGTAACTTGACCGGTTGTACCGGCGTTCGTTTTTAGGACAGCTGTAGTATTGACAGCCGTGGGTGCTGTACTTAAACGCAAAGCAGGCGAACCAGTTGCAGATACCAGACGTACCGTACTATTGGCAGCACTAGTGGCAACCATCGCCGGTTGCGATACCGTGTTAACTACACGTAAACCCCCTCCTGCTACTGCAGCAGTGACAGGAGTTCCTGAAGTGATGACCATTTGTTGGGAAGTATTGGGCGATACCATAGAACTAACCGTGCTGGTAATAGTGGTGGCAGGCCGTGAAACCACAGAAGTGGGTCGGAATTTCTGCAAAATGGTTGTGATATTGGAGCCACTATTGACCACTGTTGTTTGCTGGGTTGTAGATTGATTCAAGTTACCCGTAGAAGCCAAAGAAGTTATAGTTGGTGTAGTGGTGTTAGCTGCAGCTGAAGCTGTTACCATTGTTTGCTGTTGTGACTGAGCTATATAGATACCAGTACTGACCGGCTGAACTGTAGCAGTTGGTTGTGTTAATACAGGAGACTGTAATTTTGTAGCTACTGTCGGTGTTTGATTATTAATATTGGTTGCTCTCACTTGACCAGCTGATGTGGGCGCTTGTTCTAGAGGTGTTGTGCTATTGATTGGTGTTACTCCTGCTACGGCTGCAGCCGCGGGTACTATAGGTGTAGAAGATGGAGTATTAATACGCATAAATTTATTGTTGCCGCCAGTTGCTGTGGTCGAATTATTTAAAGCTGCAGCAGTTTGATTACCGTTAGCCATTAATTGAGAATTTGCATTTAGTTGTGGTGTTACTGGGCTAGGAGAGGGATTGACCTTTACTATGCCTGTAGGAGGTTCTATTTTCTGTATCTGCAATTCATAAGCCGAGGCAAAAGTCGTGGCAGGCCAACAAATTTCTAAGGCATGTGTGGAAGCTCTTACTAAAGCCACTTTAACAGCGTATAAAGGACGATCCACCTCCAAATACCATAAATCCTTGCAGCATACTTGATTGTTCCAAGCTTTACGATAGCCATCACGTCCGGACCATACATATAGGCGACTGTGTATGCCAATAGCACAATGACCAGCACGCGAGCGTGGCACATTCTCTTCCACTGTATCCATGGTGACATTCTCCCAAGTCATGGTATCCAAATTCAAAACTGCCAAAGTATTAGTACATTTCCATTCTCGTTCCGTAGTGGCCTTGGAATCATTAACTACTAAAGGCACCCATCCACCAAAAACATACATTTTATTGTTGACCATAGTAGCACTATGTAAAGACCGTGGTAAAGGAGCTCTGCCACGGGTGCAGGGCTTAGACCATGACATAGTATCAATATCCAGCAACCATAAATCTCCCAAACGACATCCACTCATACCGCCATATATCAAAAGATATAATTTACCTGTAGTCTTGCAGGTGAAACTTACTCCCGTATGAGACTCTCTAGGTGGTGGACTTTCACCATATGTTTTGGGCACTATCCACTTGCCATTGTGGCTATGTGCTCCCCGAGTCTCTAAAATATATAAATCGTTAAGATATTTGGGTATGTTATTTTTGGGATCATCTGATTCGTTAGCTAAACCACCAAATAACAAAATACGTTCTCCCACCAAGGTAAAGCTATGACCCAAACGAGGACATGGTGGCGCATCATTGTCCGGTGCCTCAGGTTGCATTTTGCGCCATTCCCATTTAGTAGCTTGCAATTCATAAAGTTCATTCGAATATTTGCCATATTCAATCATACCACCGAAAATAAACATACGTGTTCCCTCGCAAACAAAGCCATAAGCGGCACATCCAGGCGGTACATCTCCTTTCATGGCAGGCACAAACCATTGATTGGTTATGGTATTATAAACATGCAATTCATCCACAATACCTTCATTGCCGCCACCAAATACCACCATAAGCTCTTTTATATTAATGGCCCTATGACCATGTCTGGGACGAGGTTGTGGACCAGTTGTATTGAAGACTCGGCGCCAACGAAACTTTTGTTGCCACTTATCATTAGCAACATCCGCATCATGACTTTCTTCCGTACCTGTAGGTGTTTGCATTTCACTTATTTCACCTCCTGTTTGAGAAATAGAAAGTGTTGTATTTGTTGGTGTTGTTGGAACTGATTCCAAATTTGGCGTTTGCTTAGTTTGTCCCATAGTATTAGTTGTTGGTGTTGTCGCCGAGGCTAATTCATTATCTTTTAAAGCGTTAGCATCACTGTTATTAGAATTTTCCGTGTTTATACCCATCTTCTTATTGTTGTTGTTATTATTCTTGCTACTTTTCTCGTTTCTTTTTCAATTTTTTATTTTATTTTGTTTTAAAAAAAATTGTAGTTATACATGTGTATGTATTTGTATATGTGCGTTGAAAGCAAACAAAAAAAAAACTTCTCTTGATCCTCTACGCAAATTTATTAACGCGGAATGGTAGCATTTGTATAAGACTTTTCCACTTTCTTTTTTAGATATTCAGCTATTGCAGTTTGTTACTCACATTAAGTTTTATTTCATTCAAGTTTTTAAATTGTTAGAGTTTATTTTTGTAAGCTTTTCTTAAAATAACTTCTAAAGATTTATGCAAACTGAAAGAAAATAAACTACACAGTTCACAAAATTAAAGCCGGCGTCAATCAAAATCCTAAGCCGCCAACTGGTATAACTAGATGCCGTTTAAGTCAACAATTTTTTCCTTAGAAATATGCATAAAAACAATTGCAAATATATTTTTATTAAAAAATACAAATACTTATTTTTTTCACTGCAATATATAGATTTTTTTGTTAAGTACTTTTTATAGTTTACTTGGAATATTATTTTTTTAATTTCACTTAATATATTTGTTAAAACTTTAAAAAAAATCGTAAAAGTTTATTTTATTTTTGTCTTTTATTTATTGTTCATTATTTCCTTATCTGCCGGTTTATCTATATTTTCTAGTTTTTTCTTAACGCCGTTACATTTTCACTCAACTTTGTAGTTTAATTTAATTCCTTTTCTGCTTCTTGTTTTAAATAATTTTCGCGTCGGTTTATTGTTGTTTCTTTTTATTGAAGCTACCATCCGTCAATTCTTATAGGCGATTCTATATATTAGTGGCAAGGCCACGAATGACACAGCATGTAACATACAGCAAAGGCGTCTCCATAATACATTACGTAAATACGTTTGTTGACAGTAGTTGTTTATTACGTAAATCGTTTGTAAGTTACGTATACAGAGTGTTTCAAAAAACTCCTAAATGATAACAGCGTGTTACGAGTACATATTTTTGTATTATTATTAAAGATAAAATAACTTTAAGTAGGTGATCGAAGATTGTAGATTAATAGAAGAAAAAGTAACAAAAAAAAAACAAATTAAAATTACAAATGCATAGAAAATTTGCAAATGCAATGCAAAAAGTGATATCGTTTTCAAAAAAAGAAAAAAAATCAAGAATAGAACTTTTTGAAATTTTTGTGTTAATTATTTATTAATTTCCAATGTTCTAGAGTATCATTTAAAAGGAAATTCATATCATAGGTTTATTTATGATATCATTCTCGGGCAATTTATTTTAGAACTCTATGACAAGCAATATATATAAATATGTAACATTTAGTGCAGTAAAGACGTTTAAATTTATTGCGAAATTTTTAGATTTTTCAAGAAATATAACTGCTTGAATATCGAAAACAACACAATAAGTAGATTCGTAAGATTATTTAGAATTTTTTTCGATGCAAAAATACCACAAACGAAAGAATTCTCTAAAGTTTTTAACAATTTGTGCATTATTATAAACCGCTCTTAAATGAATAACTAATTAGATTAACTTTTAGTGGATTTTATTTTTAATTGAAGTAAAAGTCGACACGGTCGCAAATTGTCCCAAATTATTTTAATATTGAATCAATAATTTTGTATTTAAACAATACAAAAATTAAACAAGTCTTTGAAAAACTATTAATTTGTTCGAATTAATTAATGTGTAGTTATTATTTTGTTGAAATTGGATGTTAATGGTATTTAAATGAAAACCGTAGAAAACGATTTAGTTTATGCCAAAATACATTACAAAATTTAATTTCTAATTATTTATTTTGCTAAAAAGACAATTACTAAAAAATTTTGTGAGTTTTTTCAATCTATAAAACTAAAACAGTGAACTGCTAATGCAATAACTAGTTTAATTTATACGAATGCTGAATTAAACAAAAAAGCTTCTAGCTAATTACAAACATCTTTCTGCTAATGTAAAACTATATGATTAAATTGTGTTTTGTTTTTTATTATATACTATTTTATTTTATTTATTTTTGCTAATCAAAAATACATTTAAAAAATACAACTCTATACAAATTAAGTAAAATAAATCTACTCGTGTTACCCAGTAAACAACTTACGTTATTTTGCTCTACATTAAACAGTGTCGTAGTTACTTAAAAATTTGACTTACGTATTTCCATGTTGTATACTAATATTTTTACTACGTAAATGAAATCGATTTTTATGTACAGCGCATGTCGAAAATTGGCCAAAAGATATGTATAACGCATATCATCTGACAGAAAAACCAACAACAAAATTGTTGACGTATACATAAGATTTAGAAATCATTCACAATAGTAAAAAAATGTTACACAATTTATAGACCAAATATTTTAATATATTTTGACTTAAAATCAATTTATAAACGTGTTTAGTTTACAAAATGATTAATATTTAATTGAGAAAACTTTAACCTAGAGCTTAATTAGTTTTCTTATTACATTTTTTTCTACATTCAACTCCATGTTTACATTCTACTAACACTAGATGGCGTTGGTTACAGGATGCAACATTTTAAATTATGACATAACATAACTGTAAATATTAAAAAAATATATATGTTTATTTTAATTTATTTGTAAAAATATGTTCAAATATATACATTATATATGTATACTATATACATACATATATGTATACTATATATTTTATCATGACAACTTTTATTGTGAATTTTTAGTGTCTTTTTTATTGGGAATGTTTTGTAATTGTGAATTGTTTACACTTTGCATTAAAATTCCCATTGATGCTTCTTCTTGTCACCTTTTTTGGACATGCGTCCATGAAAATAGTTGTTGGTATACGAAAAAGAAGAAACACGTATTAGCAAATAAAAAAACGTAACAATGTCAATTGTAGATTGAATCCGTAGTTGTAATATTAATGCCTGAAAGTTAGAAACAGGGTGTCTTTTAATTGTACTATCGTATGTTTTGCATACATTTTTTTATATTCCAATACAAATCTGGTATTTGTTTCAAATATATATTATGTAGTTTTTAACGGATGAACACCTTTTAAAATGGTTTCTAGTCAATAACTTTATTCAGTAACAAATTGCTCCGATCAAATTCATTGGTTTTTGTTTCAGATTTGGAAAAATATACATAAATTTTTATTGGATTTGGAAATTTTTTATTGTTTGAGTAATTAGAATTTCTGGCTAAAATTGGGCCATTCAAAGTCTAAACAAAAAAGAAAAAACCAATTTTTTTATTTAGGTTTAAGTTTGTAAGGTACAATTATAAGAAAAATATATATGAATTGAAAGTTCGAGTTTTAGTATAATATATGATTTATATTTTTTATTTTTTTGCAATAACCGAGTATGTTAAAAAGTTAAAATTTAAGAACACTATAAAAACTAGATTTTGTCAATTAAATTTTGATAAGATGGGAAATCTTGATCTTAAATTTTAGTGAGAATTTAAGATCTATATTACTTTAAATCAAAAAATCGGAGACGTAGTCCATGGTGTTTGGTTTTTTACCCATTGCTCTTTATTATCAGGCTTACAATTTCGGTCTTCGGGAATTTTCTTAAAATTTTGTTTCTTTACAAAATCTTGGAAAGTGTAAAAAGTAGCTTTGGGTCTATTACTACACATAGAGCCAGTTACATTTTAAGTGACGATATGTTTTAAATAGTATCACACTCCCACATTAAGTAAAAAATATTTTAATTTTTCAAATTTGTGGTAACATAAGATAATATATTGACATGTGATGTTCATATAACGTGAGTTTTCAACAACAAAAACATAAACAAGTGAGCCAAATAAGAGCAATTTAAAAAAAATTATTTAAGGTTTTATATTAATTCACTTTATTTTTTCTTATTTCCATTTAATATAATACATTTCCAAACCCTGTCTTATCGCGACCTTGAAAATGGTTTTTGACATTTTGTTTTCTTTGAATTTTCGCTTTTGCTTCAGTTTTTTTCTCATCACTTCACCTCTTCAATGGTTCTTTCAATAAAAAACAACTGAAGACAAATTACACAGAAAAAAAGCAACAAGCAAACAGCACGTGTCTGTCCCAAAAGCTTAACATTTTGGTCATCACTGGAACCCAGGACGAAAATACACAAATTGGTAAAGCTTGCCGTTAATAATCTGATAATTGGGGAATATATTGAGTGAAGGATAATTAGCAGCCCATCGAACGAGTAAAGTTTTATTTAGTGTTTTGCAAAAACAAAAAGCAAAAAAAAGCGCACGCACAAACACAAACATACAAAGCGTATACAATAATAGACAGAAGTCGTCGTCATGTTTTATTTAATTGGTTTGGGTTTAGGAGATCCCAAGGACATTACAGTGAAAGGCCTTGAAATTGTAAAACAATGTGCAAGAGTGTATTTAGAAATGTATACATCCATATTGGGTTGTCCCAAAGAGGAATTGGTAAGTTGATGCAAAGTATTTTTTTTTTCAGTCTCAGCGCTACTAGTTTTAAAATACATATTCCATTCTTGTAATTAATTTACGGATCTGTATTTTGAATTCAATTTTATAAAATAAATCTATAAAATATCCTTGCAAATTTCTAATATTTGGCGATTGTGCCATGACTGACTATTATGGACACTCATTTAATATTGGAATTAAAGAGAGAGTTTTTTTATTTCAATATAGGAAGCATTTTATGGACGTCCTGTATTGTTAGCAGATCGTGACCTTGTTGAACAGGGGGCAGATGAAATATTGGCTGGTTCCGCTGAAGAGGATGTTGCTTTACTTGTGGTGGGCGATCCATTTGGCGCCACTACTCATACAGACTTTATATTAAGAGCCAAAGAAAAGAAAATCCCCTACAAAGTGATACACAATGCCTCCATTATGAACGCCATTGGTTGTTGTGGCCTTCAATTGTACAAATTCGGTGAAACTGTGTCCATACCCTATTGGGATGAGACCTGGAAACCAGATAGTTTTTATGATAAAATCAAACTCAATCGACTGCACAATATGCATACCTTGTGTCTACTTGATATCAAGGTAAAGGAGCCAACATTGGAATCATTAATGCGGGGGCGAAAAGAATTTATGCCGCCCAGGTTTATGTCCGTAGCCGAGGCCGCCCAACAATTATTGGCCATAGTTGAGAAAAAAGATGCATTGGAACGTAATACCATTTTGAATGAACAATCTTTATGTGTGGGCTTGGCACGTGTCGGTCATGACAATCAACGTATAGTGGTAAGTACGTTGCGTGATATGGCTTCTACAGATTTGGGAGGTCCTCTACATTCAATTGTTATACCTGCCAAAGAAATGCACCCTTTAGAAGTTGAATTTCTACAACAATTTGCTACTTTAAAATTAGAGGACTACAATCATTAGATTTAAATACAAATTGATATAATTGATTTGGATGATTAGAATTGTTGTATACGTAAAGTAAATTTGTAGCTATTTTTTTTTTTTTTGGTTCTTATCTAGAAAATCCTAACCTCTCTTACACATAAATTCATCCAGATAAACATGTATTACAACACCTTCTCGATATCTTTAAAAAAGGTTTTTATTACAGTAGGTTTTTCTTTTATAAGCTTTAAAAAATTGTAGGGTAGTTATATACTTAAAACTCTTTAAAATAATTATTCTTTATTTTTGTAATTGTAATTATATATATTTTTGAATTTTTCAATTATTTCCTTATCCAAGGTAATATCAGTGCAAATTCTTTCACTTGCAGTTACTTTTTAAATTTTTTGCTTTTCAAAACGTTAGTTACAGTTTTATTAAGATTGTTTATGGTATATAAGCTATTCACAGATACTAGTTTGGAGTTGAATTATTATGTTTAACTCTTTCTTGCAACAAAAGTAGCATTTAATGTATAGTTAGTAGTTTTGATTGAAAGTGTTATGAATTTAATGGTTTTTATTAGTGAAAAAAGTGGATCATTTAAGTATAGTAAGATCAACATAAATATTTATCTATAAAATATATTTTTACAAAAATTCATGTAATTCATTTGAATAATTGGAAAAAAAGAAGAAAAATGCAAAAGAGTAAAGAAAGAAAATGTGATTGAGTCTTAAGAGAAAACAAAAAAATTTATTTAAAAAATAATAGTAATAATAATACTTGATGTGAGATCCTGAAAAGAATATTTTTGGTGTGTTATTGAAATCATTTCGAAATTAGTGAAATTTTTAAACTAGCAATTACACTTTGTTCTCAATAATAGTGATATTATCTTCAAAATTTTTATGTTTATAAAAAAAAAAATTGTTTCTATTGAAAATTTCTACAATTTTTTTTAATAAAAAATGTTTAACAAATTGTTTTCTATCGACAATTTTTTAAACTTTTTCTTTATGGATTTATTGTTTCAAAAATTTTTTCAATAGTAAATTTTTGTATTTTTTATAGAGAATTTTCTAAAGAAAACTTTGTTTCTGTAGAAAATTTTAGATATTTCCTTTTTCAATAAGATTATTTCGAAAATGTAAATTTAAAAAGTTACCAAAAATATTTGTAAAAATAAAATAATAATTTATAGAATTTAGAAAGAAATTTTTTGTTTATAATTTTTTAAATATTTCGATATGGGTAATTTCAACCCATACACAACGTTTTACGTTTTTTTTCTAGAGATTTTTAGACGAATTTAAATTCTATAGAAGATTTTCAACATTTTTCTATAGAAAATTTTCGAAAAATTATTTTCTATGTAAAATTTCTGATTCTTTTCTATAGGAAATTTTGTCAAATTTTTTTAAACATTGGAAATGTTTTTGTAAAAATTAAAAAAAAAAAATATATTTATATATGTTTTTGAATAATTTTTATCGATTTTAAATTTGTACTATTCCCTCTTGAATTAATAAACAAAATCACCATTTTATATCTTTTATAAAGACTTTATTAAATAATTTCTCAATTTTGTATTTATGGATGTTTACAATAAAAACCTCGTAAAACGCATTCTTCGTTCAAATCTCTAGAAGTACAAACCCCTCATACGCCTTCCTGAACCTTGACGGTCATAGAGTACATTAAATTTATTAACAAAATGATTCATATCGTTGCAACCCTTTGTCATTGAACCCAAATAACTTATTAAACCCACATCGTTACATTGTGTATAGAACTCTTCTTGGAAAGCAGCACCCTGCATAACGGGCAAACGATGACTTAAAGCATAGATTTCACGTAAAATTTCTTGATTCGCCGATAATTTACCTGCCTCGACATCTTTAATATATTTCAATACTATCTTAATGCGTGTATTTAACATTTTAATAGCACTTTCTTGAGCCACCAAATGTTCAGCTACATATGATTTTTCACCAGTATCATTGGTTGCCATACGAGCTACATGATCAACGCCAATACGTTCGGCTTCCTCGGTAGCCAAAGTATAGGTAAGGGGTACAAATAACATGGTAGCTTCACTGCGTACTATATCAATAACAGATTCATATAGTTTTAAGGGCAACTGATCAACGCTGCGTGACAGAGGATTCAATTGTAACATAATGGGGCATTCATTTATTTCAGCAATTTGTTTGTGTATGGCTAAATCTTTTTCGGTGGGCGATTCTCCAGTGGTATACCAGCCAATGAAATCTAGTTCACTGAAAACCTTTAAACAATACACACTTTAGAATGCAACATTAAAAACATTTTTCTCTCACAAATACCTGTTTATATTGTAGTTCTTTGGTCATGTAATAATCCCTATTAATAAAGACATCATCACCCACTATATCCGTTTTCAATTCAAACGAATTCATCACCTCTATATTGCGACCTTTTTGTTTACCTATCAATGCCCCATACACTTGGCAAGTCTCGCCGGCTTGAGCTCTTATGCGAGTCCAATGCTCCGATATATTCATTATAACCAAGGGATGTAATGATATAGTCACCGATGGCACTGTACTAGCATCAGCCATTACATTGGCAGCTCCAGCATTTGCTTTAGCAGCTTTTGATGTACTTTCGCCGGCTGTATTTAGTTCTGTGGAGGAACCGGCCTTTACATCTAAATCTACATCCATTTGTTCCATTTTTGGTTATCGGAAAATGTAGTTACGTGTTATGTTAATATTTTTTTAAAATTCCGTTCTTAATTTCTTGTATAAATAGAAATTTTGTTAAATTTATCAATATTCGCAACAATTTTCTGCCAATTTTGTTGTTTTGCTAATTCTTCTTTGTTTTATATTGCTTTTATTTTGACATTTCTTTAGGTTGGTCAAGAAACTCTAAAATGTTGATATGGCAATATTAAATGTACAAATTAAAAAATATGGTAGCTTTTGTAAGTGTTGATAACGTCATTTTGGCAACTCGAATGTATGAAAACATTCAAACATATAAATATGTTTGATGCAACTAAAAACAAGATATTATTATTTAAAACATTTAAATATGGTTTTATTTATTAATTTATTTTAAAATTTTTTAGAAAATTTTTTAAAAATTTTGTTTTTAAGAAAAATTTTCAAGACTTTTGTTTTATAGACATTTTTTTTATAAAAAATTTATGATTTCCGAGAAAAATAATGCCATAGTTACTTTTGTAAATGTTTTAAAAATTTTGTTATTATAGAATATTTCGAAAAATTTTGCTTTATAGATAAATAAAAATGTTTAAACAAATTTATTTTTTTTTTAAAAACTTGTTGATTTAATTGAGAATTTGGGTGCGTAATTGAAATTTAGGGAACGTTGAAGTTTATTGGTTAAAATTGGTGAAAATTTGAGTAGGCGATATTTGAAAAGATTAAAATGTAAATATTCAAATTAAGCTAAATTTCATAAAATCCTTTAAAAATACCATACATCATATACATTAAAAATCTTGTGATTATTATTAAAATCAATTCTTTCTCACATAAAATGCTGAATTCTTAGAAACTTAAATTAATTTTGAAAAGTCTCAAATGAGCTAATCTAAAATCGAACTAAACAAATAAACACTTGAACTGATTTAAAAATTTGTAAGAACTTAAGTTAAACTGAAGTAAAACTAGAACTGTTCTAGAACTGAACTAGAACTGAATTAGA
>JACGTJ010006978.1:2869-57569 GCA_014858695.1 Chrysomya rufifacies | reverse complement strand
ACTATGTGGTGGAGGGTATATAAGATTCGGCACAGGCGAATATAGTATTCTCACTTGTTTCAAATAAAATCGTTTACAAAATTGCACTATCTACTAAAGAACTATTTCAAAAACAAACAAAAAAAGCGTAAATAAATTACAAAAACAAAAAATAGATTAATCATACATATTTATAATTAATTGTGTTTTTTTTTTATAATTTATTACATCTCCAACTCAACCTCCATCTATTTCACTATTAAAATAAACGTTTGTTTTTATTTTTATTTTAATTTTGTTTTTTTTTTCTTCTTAAACTTAACTGATAAATATTTAATAATAAATAACTTTTTTGTTGTTGTGTATGATGACAACATTTATTGTTTGTGATCATGGTGATGTTGTGATGTCATTACTTTTTAAAATACAACTCACAAAACAATACAAGTTTAACAAAAAAAATTAAAAAAGAATTGAAATTGAGAGTTTTTCAATAAAACAAAAATTTAAATATTTTTTTGTTATTTTTGTTGCGAATGTGGCGGATTATTTTATTATTATTACTTTTCAAGGTTAATTTAATAATTTTTTATCGCACACAATTTCATTTTGTTTCATTTATACAATGTTTAACAATGTTAAAGGTTAACAATTTAACATATTTATTTTATGTTGCAAAAAGAAAAAGTTAAGTTTTTAATTAGAATCTCCATTAGTTTGTCTTGCCTAGAATATAATTCTTAAACAAATATCTTAAAGGTATGTCCAGAGTTATGGTTAATTAAAATTCATTCACCCACCCTCGAAAAAAAGTAAAAAAAAAACAAATCAACAAATTGCCATAAATTATTATTTGGCTTCTCAACAAACTTGTGGAGCAGTTTTAAATTTAGAATTTTTAAAAATGCGTAGTTTAGCAAATATTTGTTGATTAATTAAAACTCGAATAAGATTTCTGTATTTATTAATATTTTTTTTTCAATCATTAAAATTCAAATATGTAAATTCTTTTTTAATTAGTTCAAATACCCACATAGAAATTATACCTAAATATATTGATTTTATTAATAAACATTATTATATGGCTTTAAAAACCATATAGGTAATATTACAAATGTTTTTATCAAATTAAATACAACAAATTCTAGCTTCTTAAGATTTCAATTCGAAAAATTTTAATAAACAACTTTGTCAAATAACTGGGTATTTGAAAAAGTAGAAAAAAAAACTATCGCTTTTTATACCCTTCACTTATATAACCGAAATATAAGTTTG
The DNA here is from genome assembly GCA_014858695.1 of Chrysomya rufifacies. NCBI lineage: Eukaryota > Metazoa > Arthropoda > Insecta > Diptera > Calliphoridae > Chrysomya > Chrysomya rufifacies. The sequence continues at coordinate 56,315 of JACGTJ010006978.1, read as the reverse complement.
TCATTTCGTTTGTAATTTCTACATTGTTTGATCTGAGTATATATATTCTGAATCGTCCGTCCGTCCCCCGGTTGGTATGTTGTTTATGAAGGCCTCCGACCATTAAGCTAAACAATATGTTTGTCAAATCATTCCTTAAGGTCGCAAAAATTTAGCTATTTAAATTCGCCACAATCCATTCATAAATGGCCTAGATATTTTCAAGAAACCGTTATTTTTGACTATTTTTCAATATTTCGACTATTTTTATGCACAATACTGGCTTAGACCATCTTTAAATCAATAGTATTTTTCTAAAATGTTGCTTTTTTGATTTTTTTTAAATTGCTTAATAAAAAGTCGAGTTATATATGTTCTCCTCGTTTCTGTAAGGGGCATAGATCCTCAACAAATTTACGCCATTCCGGTCTATTTTGAGCGATTGTTTTTATTTGCCCCCAGCTTGTACCAGATTTTCTGATTTCATTCTTCACCTACCTACTTCACATTAATAATGGTCACCCTTTTCTTCGGCTACCCTGAGGATTCCATTCGATCGCAGGACGGACGCTATCAGAGGCATCCTTCCTCAGTGTGTGACCAATCCATCTCCAAGTATCTATTAACAAACACTTGCAAGGTATTGCAGTCACGTGGGCGAAGATTCCAACTCTCACAGCCATATAGCAACATTGGAATTGAAGATTTTAATTTTGACATTCCGTGAGAGAGTTGTTGATTTCCAGACTCCGCTGAGTCTGGAAATCAACTCCGTCAGGCGTTTGGCCTGATATGCTCCTTTTAAACGGTTAGCGATATCCGCCTCCGAGCTTCCGGTTTTTTTTATAAAACTCCCTAGATAGCAGAATGTGTCAACCTCTTCGATACGTTTGCCTTGAATTTTGAACTTTTCCCTCACATTTACTTTTGAACCAGACGATGCTGCAACATCAACTATACGAGCTGGTTTCGTAGACATATCGAGATATTGTCAAAAAACTATTAAATTTTATTTTTTTATATTTGTTGTTGTTTTTGTTTTGCTAAACAAACATATCATATATCTTTGTTGTGGATTTGTGAAGCCGTTATTGTTTCACTGAAAATTTTATTGATTTTTGGAGGATTTTCGGTTCAACATTCTACCGGATTGTTATTTAGTTTTTCCCACTTAACTTTGAAATGACATCATTACACTATAAAAAAGAGAATTACAGGTACTTAAACAATTGTACATTAATTTTGCCGTATTGTTAGAATTGTGTGTTTCCATGAATTTTAATTTTTTTCCGAGTCTTTGAAAATGTCTAATTGAAAGTTTTATTGTTGTTAATTTTGTTTGTTTTTTTTTTCGTTAAAGTAACCAGTTTATTACCAAATTATTTTAAAAGAATTCTAATTTTATATCTTATACATAGAGCAACAACAACAACAAGAACAACAATAACATAATATTAGCTACAATTGTATTTTATTTTACCAACTTCTACCAACAACTAGATTTTTAAAACTTCCTCATTTAATAAACATATTGACAATAAACAAAAATTTGAAAAAAATATATATATTAACTTGTCAAACAGATTTTCGAAATATATACATACATATATACATATGTTATATGAGTGTGTGTGTGCATTTGTTGTTAAACTATAAAATTAGATTTAAACAAGTATTTGAGTCAATTTTATAGACGATATCTTTGCTTTATTTAATTACCGGCTTTTTTTCATTAACTGAGAGATGAACTCTTAAAAGTGTTGCCATTGATAAATAAATGTTAGCTTTAGGCAAAGATGTTGTTTTATGTTGGAAAGATTTAACTCATGAGTTATGGTATCTGTCATATTCAAAAAACATGACTACGAAACAATCTATTTAGCTACTTATCTTAACATGGTCGTGCCCTAAGACGTAGTCAATTAACTCTTTTGGTTACGTAAATTTCGTAAAAGGCAATAAATTTGTTATATAGATGGAAACCGCTAAAATAATATTACCAATTGGCATCAGAAAATTGTAATATTATGTCATTTTGGTCCTTATCCATCAACTTTTTGCTGAAATTAGAAACCGAAATTAAAAAACATAGAATTTGTTATTCGAATTAAGGTTACATAATCCACTTATATACAAAATACCGTTGGAATAATTTCTCTTTTAAAAGTTGACCACTAATTTTCACATAAATTCTCTACAGATTTTGGAAGTTACACTTTTGCGATCCAAAATTGATCAATATCTAAACTAATATATAGAAAAGTAAAATTTATTTATAATTCAGATTCATACTACCCATAAAACTATTTAAGCAAGCAAGAAAGATCTGGCTAGACCAGGGCAGTAATTTATTGCTCTCTATTATAAAACGTGAATTTTATCCGATTCCCACGATCTAATCGAAATGACTTACCTTTATTTGACTTATAATTCATAAATAAAGATAATTAAACATCAAAATGGAATTTGCTCTGCCAAGACCAAGTTGGTGATTGTAGAGTTAAATAGATCTCAGTGCCTTTTAGGACCATTTTGTTTAAAATTTACGTTTTAATCTATTAGCGACAAATGCAAATGTATGAGGTTTCTGATTTTCGATATAAAATGTCTTAATATTTGTCTAAGATACTAATAAGTCCTCATAAGATTCTTAATAGATTTAACAACGTCAGTCTGGAATAAAATTTGGTAGAAATTTTTGTTATACATTTGATATATTTAAACCCATTTTAAGCGGATTTATCTCGCATAGTGTTAACATATGCGAGATAAATTGATGTAATAGAACAGAAAAATTAAGTTTGTAAAATAAGGAAGTCAATATAAAACTTACTCTCTCTCACTCTAGGTAACTTAAATTGTTTAATTATTTTAACGAATCGTTAGAAACTATAACTAATGGCAACACTAGTTTTAGCCCATATTTGTGACGTATTTGTACATGCGGTGAGAATAATTTATACTGTTAATATGATTTTGCTCATTTAACAGAATGAATCTACAGCTGTTTGCTTCCGATTGGAGCAATTTCATTTTCTATTTTCAAATAGTATTTTCTGTCATTCTACAGTCAAACGAGTTCAAAAGAAGAAAAAATATATATGAAAAAAAAATACTCTGTTAAGTCCATGTGTTGGATTTAACAGAGTGCACATTTATAGAGTATAATAGTATTGTTGTGTGTTGACTATTTGAGTATAATAATTTGGAGCTTTTTTTAATCAGTCTAAATAACGACGTGGTTGTGTAACGACGTTTATTTCTCCGGTTTGTCTATAAATCGTACAACGTGCGTTTTTTTTTCTTCTCCCATACAAAAAGAAAAAAAAAGAGAGAAAAAATATATATGTAGCTACAAATGAATTAAAAAATCATAAAATATATAGTTTAACTAATAAAAAAAAATGTATAATATATAAATTTTGTTTGTTGGCAAATAAATAAAAAACCAAAGAAAAAATATAAGGAAGGAAATAAATAAATAAAAGAAAATCAGCTCTAAATGACTGCCTCAAAGTCATTGAGCCACGCATGAAATATTTATTACAAATTCAAATTAAAAAATAAATAAATAAATATAAAAATGAATTAAAAAAAGTGCGATTAAGTGTGCATTAAAATTATTATATCTAAACATTATAACCGATATATGTAATTATGTGTGTGGTCTTCTGAGTAACAATTGTAAATAAATAAATAAAAAAAGAACAAATTACAAACATAAAGTATACGTCACACAGTCCAAAATAATGAAATAATTTGAATAATTTAAGCAACACTATAATCATATTCAAATGATGTCATTTAAGTTACAGATTATTGCCCTTACTGTTGTTGCAATTTAAATATAAATTATTTAAATTTGATTTAAACAAATGCCACTAGTATAACAACTCAAATAAATTTCAAATTTTTAAATATTTAACAAATGCCTTAAAATAAAAACCAAAAAATATATGTGAATAATAAAGAAAAAACACACAGACACACACATTTGCTTAATATTTTATTCTACATACATTTAAAGTCACCAAAAACAAAAAAAAACCTTTTAAGAATTTCAAATTAAATATTTTGTGGTTTCTGAATTTAAGTTTTAGAATAAAATTTGTTTTTTGCTTTATTTAAAATTTAAAAAAAAAATTCAGTTGAATTTAATTTAATTATTCAACATAGAGTGTGTGGTATTTTTTTTTTTTTTTTTTTTTTTTTTTTTTTTTTTTTTCAACTGACATTGAAAAGTTTATTAATTTTGTTTCTTTAAGAAGCCTACAGAAAAAGTACACAATGTTTGCTGTCTGTATACAATAATTTTTCTTTATTTCTTTCTTTTTTTTATTCAAAAAAAAGAAAAACAAAGATGTTTATTGCAAATCTTTCGACAGTTCTTAATATGGAAATATTTAAATATTTTGAAATAAAAAATTTAAGAATTTAACAACATTGCTAATGGTTTATTTCATTGATTTTAAATATTTATGTGCTCGTTAATCATACGTCATGTTGCACTCTTAATATCCTTTTGTTAACAGTATGTAACTAACATACTTTCCCCTTCAAATGCATAATTATCTCTTCTTATAGTTTACTCTCAGCTCGTAGTAAATATTACAGTGTTACCCATTAACATTTTCCTTTTATTATTTGGCATAATTAAAATATATTTTCCCTAATTTTTTAAATATTTTTTACTCCTCTTGCCTATAAACTTAAAAAATATTATGAAAAATGTTTCATGTCAATCTGGAGTTAGAGTTACATACAAATCAACATAAATTATAAAGCCGGTATTAATTCTGGCAACTCTTTGTTGGAAAATAGAACACTGCAAAAAGAAACAGCTGTAAAACCTAAATATGTTTGTATGTATGTATGTTAGTTATATGTCAATACAAAATAGCTGTAAAAAGCGTCTGTTAACTTTTCTTTTTCTTTCTTTTTTACTTTTATCGATTAACAAGTACACATGATTATAATTTATTTTCTTTTGTTTTCATTTTATATCATTCTTGTACACTTTGTTAGTATAATTCCGATTTTGTTTACATTTCAGTAAATTAAAAATTTTAAACATGTAAAGAATCGTACGTATAAATATGCATATACTTAATATAGTAAAATGATTTTTGCCAAAAATAAATTAAATTTTTATACTTAGAAATAAGTGTCATATGTGAACCAACATATGGTTGGTGAAAATAGTAGCAATAGGTAAATATTAAAGCCACAAAAACATATTTCTATATTCAAATTCTAAGTCTTTGTATTGGTTCTACATTAAACCAAGATAGGTTTTTTATATTTATATATAGATAAGTCTACTGATAATTGGATTTAAATATAATAACAATTTAACTATAAGTTATGGGAACGTTTTTGTAGACATAAACAGTTTTAGTTAAAATAAATTCACCTTTCATTTAGATCACTGTACAAATTAGTATTCTTTATATCAGCAAAATGTTTCAAAACTAAGACAAAATGAAATCTGGTTATAACTTTATAAAAAAAAAATACTTGGCTATAAATACACAATCGTATGTCAATTCATCCTTCCGCTTCTGTATTTCCATGATGAAAATATGTTAATATCAATTTTTTCTCACAAGTTATATATGAAATTTGGTTTTGGAACAAAAAGTAAAATTGTTGCACTTTCATTATTGCTTCTTACAATAGTGCTATGAAGAATCTAAACATTTCGCAAATTTTCTAGTGGGTATTGATAATTCTATTCTATGTTCAATTTAATAAGGTAAAAGTGGCAGCATATGCTACATTTTCACTTTTAAGATTCTATTTCTTTTTAAACGTAAAATAAAATGAAACCAAATTTTATTGTATTACAAACATTTTACTTAAATTTAAAGCCCAATCTTTTTAGCTACCTTAAGTTTTCAGTATTTTTTTTTTTTTTTTTTTTTTTTTCAACGAATTAGTTAGGTACCTAAAAAGGATAATCCATCAGTTGAACGCTTGAAATCATACTATTGCATAAAAAGTATTACTTCAAATTTTTAAAAGTTTTGCAATTCGAAAGGTAAATTACGAATACGAGTAATTTACGAAACATTAAAATAATATGATCATTAATACAGTGCATTATAAAATTGACAAATTGTTTAAATATGTCTTTCAATTATCAGAAAAGCCGATATTTTTTTGTTATCCATATGAAACTCACATTAGTTTTAATTCTTCTTAGTCAAATTTATAACACAAACAAAAAATCACTAAAAAGAATCTCAAAAACTTAAAAAGTTATAAGAAACCTATAGACATTGAAAATTTTCCAGAAATAATTAACAAACAATTAATAATGTCTAGCTTCCCAGCCCATGTATATATAAAACTCAAATTTTGTTAGATAAAAGAACTTTTATAGAAGAACAGTAAGTATGGTCTTACCAAAAGAATCATTGCACCGTTTTCCAAATATTTGATAATGACATATGTTACTCCATGGCAAAACCTCTCTCCTTCTAGCCCACTTAGCAAAACTTAAAGTGGTTTTCCTTATAAACTTGTTCCATTAAGTTGTATTTTTTATTTTCTTCTGGAAACTTAGCTTTAAAAAAACAAACTCATATTAAATTTAATATGAAATTTTCGTTTAATAAAATTGAAATAAAATAAAAATTGAAATGTGAGTGTAAAAATCGGGATACTATGAGATATACATAGCTAGATACAAAAATATATGTATTGTAAATGTTTTTAATTGGGCAACATTTAATAATTGCCCTTAATTTTGTGAAATTTTGAGTATAAAGACGTATAAAAACAAAATAAATGTTAATTAAAAAAAAACAAGTAGATATGTATTATAGTATGCATGTATATACAACTCAGATAAAGTTAAATAAATTTTCATTAACATTTTCACCATGTGTATGGTCTGAGACTTAATGAATGGCAACATTGTTTTTTTTTGTAGAATTGTGCGTCTTCTATTTAGTTTCATCAACTCTTTTTGTCTGTATTTGTTGTTTCAAGGCAATTAGTCACTTTTCCTTTTAATTTTTTTTTTTTATTTCATTTATACATAAATAATTTTAAGTTAAAAATATTTCATAATTTTTCGGTATTTTTCTAATTCCATTTCAACGTTTTGGCTCGCTGGGCCTCAAATTGCCAAGTGGCCAACGAAAAATAATAAAACCATTTTAATGTTTTTCTTCTTCCTCTCTTAGTCGAACAACAAAAACAACAAAAGCGAAAAAAAAAATAAGTTGGGAACTAACTAATTAAATGTGGTTCGGTATTAATTTAATAAAATAGTAAAATAGAATGTCTGTTTATATTTTGATTTGCTTTTCTTTTTTTGTTTTTTTTTTTTTTTAATCTGTTTACAAATATAACTAAAACCACACAAAAAATTAAGAGTAGTGTTCCGAAAGGGTATAATTTTTCTAATTTTTTTATTTAGAACCCAAAACTTGTTTTGAAATCATTAAGAAATATCATCATTATTATTATTAACATTATTATTAAAGTATATTCATACATACAAACAAACACACAAACATATGTATGTAGTATATTTAGGTACACTAACAGTTTAAGGCCTGAGAAAAGTAACAACAAAAAAAAAAAACATTAGAAGAGCAAGAGTGTTTTTTGTGATGACGATGATGACATCATTTGCTTTTATTTTTAATATATTTCATTATTTTTATTATTATTGTTGTTGTTGTTGTTGTTTTTGTTGTTAGACATACATATTTGCTTTGCTGTTTCACAGTTTGTTGTTATTGTTAATATTATTTGTTATATTTTTTGTTGTTTGTGTAGACTTTGTTAAATTAACTAAAAGCAAAATCGACCTTAAATAATATTTTTAAATACTACTTGTATTTTTTTTTAGTTTTAGTTTCTTTTAAAATAACTATATATTTAAATACACACTATATACATATTCCTGCATATTTAATTATTAGTCATAAATAATTACGTTTTTTTTCGCAAAGAATTTAATCTAGTGAAAGGGGAAAAATTGTTGTTTTATATTAAATATCAAAGAATCAATCAAGCAGTTTATGCTTATACTAGTTTATTTGATATCAAATAAAAACTCGTTGTCAAATATTTTTAATTTAATTTACATTCATTATAGTTTATCTCCTTCGTATACAAAACTGTTGTACCATTACGAAAATATCTTTTGGTTTTTTGAAAATTGTAATTTTTATAATATTTACAGATATTTTTTTATATATTTACAGTGCATTCGAGAAACCTTGAACTAATTTTTATCAAATCTGTTCAGGTTTTCACATTTGTTTACAGTACAAGTTAATAACATGACTAATCAATTTTTTACCAAAATATTCTTTATCTATTAAAAAATTTCTTATTTTGATCTAAATGTAAGAAAATAGTATGGATTTTGAGAATACTTCAAATGTCGTGAACAAATTTATGTTTTCAAGTTGTTCACATTTCCAGGTGTTTAAGAGTGAACATATTTTTTTCGTACTTATTTTTGTTACATCATTCGTACTTTTCTTATGCTCTTTTTGATACTTGCCTTCTAATCCTTGTCAAAATTGTATAGGAATCTCATAATAACAAATTCAAGGTACTATTAAATAAATATTTTATAAAAAAGTAACAAAAAGAATTGTTTTATTTTCTTTTTGAACTTTTGAATTTCCAAAAAGTACTGACTTTCTGTTAAGTCATGAATGCTATTTCAACCTAATTCGTTTGCAAAGTTACTAGGATGTTATGTTTTCCTCTATATGTCGAATATCAAAAAAGTTCCAGACAACTAACCACTTTTTTTTAATCAGAGTAATAAAATTTAGTATGTGCCTTACTTTTAGAGATATATGGTCACTAACTTTGTTTTACCTTTTTTATCCTCTAAACAGTCGAATTACTAAAAATCTCATCTTATCGGATCTGCACATTTGTTGAAGATCAATCTGCAGTGCAATTTTCAACTTTCTAGCTTTAGGTGTTTAAACTAAGGGCTGATGAGTGAGTCTTTGGTTACTGTCTCAATCAATTCATTCTCTCATTTTGTATCTACCTGATATTACTAATATTACTATTTAATTAAATTACATTACGCAAATTTGTTCAACTAAATCAAACGCTGAGATAGTTCTTTCATGAACTCTATACAACTATTACATATATATCGGTTTTTCGATTTTATCTAATTATTGTCAATGCAGTTTCGAAAAGTAGATTATATGAAGAAATACAAATTTTGATACTATTTTATGGAAAAGAGATAGAGTTGGACATTTTTAATAACAGAATAATTGTTTCTCACCTAATACTAGAATTTTCTAATCGAAAAAAAAACTTTGTATTTTTCAAAAGTTCACTAAATTAAGAAAAAAAACTGAAATTTTGCTTCACTTTAGATGGACACAAGCGAATTTTGACAGGTTATAGGTCGAAATTCTTTGAAACAAATATACGTTTAAGCGAGTTATAAATCATTCAGTTGTTCTTTTATTTAGTAAAAAGAATCCCTTTACCGATAAAATTATAATTAATAACATTATCTTGTATACAATTACTTGAATATAAGAAAATGATAATTATTGTAATAACAATAACAACAACAACTTTCCCATTACTTTACAAAATACTTCAATGCAAAAAATTAAGAATTGTTTTATTATTACACGTAGCACATGGCTGTTTTTTCTGTTCGAATAAAAAGAAATTTCATTTAAAATAAAACTAACAAGCCCTATTCCATATATCTATGGGGAAAAATGTCGATGGTTTGCAATTATTGTGGCTTTTTAAATCAACTCATTTGTTATAGTCTGTTTTTTTTTAATGTTCTATACATTTTTTTCTTATCGTGATTGTTTTTATTTGTATTTGTTGTTTTTAGGGCCCTAGAACTAAAAGCATTAAACGCAGGAATGAAGTCACTTTTTAATGAGTTTTGCCTGTAGTTGAAGAGTCACTTTGTTTTTTTTTTTTTTACTTAAAATTACAAATAATCATTACGTCATTTCTCTATTGTAGAGATTGTAGAAATGATTATTCCCTAAATGCTTTTTAAAATTACGATTTGTAATTTAAACAATTCAAGTTAAATCCATTAGTAGTTATCTTGCCTCATGTTATTTTTATAAATTGCCAAAATTATGCAAATATTTATAAAATAAAAATACTTAACAAAACAAAACGAAATAAAATAAAAATTTGTCAATTTGAGGAATTTATAATAATATTTACCTTTCTTATCAAATATTATTCATTAATATACAACTACCTTTATCAGGAAAAATACACTAACAATATATTGTATGTCTGTAATAAAAATAAATATTTTATTGTTCTCAGGCAGATACACACACACAAAAGAAGACATAAAAGTTCTAATAAAATCTTAAATTCAATTAGAACCTTTTTTTAATTTATTAATTTTTAGTGTAAACATTATACAAAAAAAATAATTAAATCAACGAATATACAAATGTGTAACATAAGTTCATTCAGATCGTTTAATTAAATAAAATAAATTCTGAACGCTCAAAACTATTATGTTAAACACTAAAATATTATTAAAACAACAAACAAAGTTCCTAGAAAAACACAATACTAGTTAGACTTAATAAAAAATTATTTCCAAAATAAAAATTCTCTGCTCAAATGGCAGAAGAAAATGAATATAATTTTGCATTTGAATTTCAGGTAAATGATACAGACTAAATGAATTCAATTAAATTTGGAAATGCTTGAATATTTAATTTTATTTATTTTCTTTCATATTTAGCAATATGCTGAAAGTTTGCAAAAGCCACTCAAAACTTTCCGCGTAGATTTTGGCGCTAACAACGTACCTACTGGCGAAGGTTACGTTGCACGCGATGAAGATCACTTTACCACAACATACAGCACAACACAGTAAGTAACATAATCCGATTCATATTGTGCAATTTTATCAATACTACATACTATGTTCGATTCTTTGGATTAGTTACATTGTATTGCAGTTGGCGACTATAACAATTTTACATTTCCTTTTTTTTTCTAATTCTAGATTTAGCACAACAAAAACCACAAAAAGTGTATATGACGCTAGCGATTATGTACACACCACAACCACAACAAATGGAACGACGGTTCCATCAAAACAGTCTCAAATACAATTTAACGAAATTCATAGTCTGAAACGTGTTCAGACAAGAAACGAGAATGTTAGCACCGAGTTCGGTGGTAATGCTAAACATTTGCTAGACATTACAGGCATAAGGGATCCCCGTACTGGGCGGGTATTAACTATTGGCGATGCCATACAAATGCGTATTTTAGATGTACGGACGGGAGAAATGATCGTCGGTGATGATAAGCGTATTTCGTTGGAGGAAGCTGTTAAACAGGGTTTGATTGATGCTAAATTAGCTCATCAATTATTGCAGCCGGGTGCTGGTAAAGATGCCAGCGGACGTGAGCTTTCCCTACTGGAAGTCATACAACGTGAGATTAGTGAAGCTGAAACGGGCTATGAGACTGCCGAGAAACGTATAAAGGTAACAGTTGAAGAGTCCTTAGAAGCTGAGAATCCTAAAAATATTGCCGATGCCATTTCTGCTGGAAATGTTGATACCAAGACCGGTTTATATCGTGTAAAATCAGGCAAAACGATAACACTTGCTGAAGCATACGAACGTGGGTATCTTATAAGGCATGAATCGGTGACGATAAAATCAAATGCCCTGTGCCTTAGTGATGCAATAGCCCATGGTTTGGTAGATACGGCTGGATGGATAGCCGATCGTAATTCAGGTGATAAATTCAGACTTGACTCGGCCATTGCCAACCAACTAATTGACCCAAATGTGCGTGAAGTAGTTGATGCTAAGAACGACAACAAGATCACACTAAACGAAGCTCTCAAATCGGGTATTTTGAATCCAAAAACCGGTCGTTACTGGAATGAAGTAACTAAAGAAAAACTGACATTTATCGAGGCTAAAAATCGTCAACTTATTGTTAAACCGTATACACTTAAAGATATTTGCGATTTGAATTTAATGGACAAACAGTCGAAGATTACAAGTCCCATGAGACGTGAAAAGTTAAGTATAATGCAGGCTATAGAATCAGGCGCCTTAGATGGCAACAATTTGAAGTGTGTTACAAAAAGAAAAGGCGAATTGATAACACTACAGGAAGCTATTGCCGATGGTATTGTTTTGCCAGCGGAATCTAAATATAGAGATTTCATGACTGGTGAAATAGTATCGATCCCCGAGGCGGTAGAGCGCGGATTAATAAGTAGTGTTTCTCAAAAATCAATATTTGACATAGACGGTTTCAAAGATATGGTGAGCAATGACTTTGTTAGTTTCAATGTTGCTCTATCTCGGGGAATTTTGCGCCGCAAAAGTACAGGTTTTGCTTTAGAAACTAGTCGCGATTCACAAGTGCCTTTAGAAATAGCAATGAATGAGGGTCTGATAAGACCCGAGGTATATGAAATGTTTAACAAAGGAATAGGTGTCCACAATGCAAGTGGCAATGAATTAAATGTTTTTGATTTATGTTATCATAATTTAATTGATCCAAAGACTGGTTATTTATTAGATCCTAAGACTGGTGAAACTGTGCCTCTTGACTTAGCTATAGAACGCAAATTTATAACACCAGAAGGTGCATTACTTTTAAGTAGTCTCTTAAATATTACATTGACCACTGAAACTGTTACAAGGACTATTAATCGTTATGTGACAATAAGATCTGGTTCACAAGAACCAACCGAAACGCAAGTAGTCCTAACATTTACCGAAGCAGTCCGCCAGGGTTTCATAGATGAAGAGAGGCAACTTTTCAAAGATCCAAAAACGGGTAAAATCTATTCTGTTCAACAAGCTCTTAGCTACGGACTTTTACAGCCGGATGTAAATGAACCTGTGCCTGAACCAACAAATCGTAAGAAAACAAAGTCTACCATAACTATTGTTACAAAACAAATAGTACCAGAATCAGAACCCATCAAAATGAATACACAAAAGTTTGTAGAAAAATCCGTAGAAATTCCTATAGCACAAGAAGTTTTAAAAACAGGAAAAATCAATACAGACTTTATACAAAACGAAAAGACATCTTATGTAGAACATAATGTCCAGGAAAGACAAATTATTGAATTACCTCCTGGAGGCTGGCCTTTGAAAGACGCCATCGATCAGGGTCTTTTTAATCCGGAAACTGGCGTTTTCCATATTAGAAGTACTGAAAGAGTTGTTAGCTTTGAAGAGTGTATTACTAAATACATTATAAATAGTTTATCTGTGTCAGTCATAGATCCTAGAACAAATGAAAAACTTTCAATTCGTAATGCTTTCGAAAGGGATATATTAGATTCATTCGGCAACTATACTAATAGAAATAATGACGTCCAAACAATGCGTTCGGCTATTAATGAAAACAAAATAATTCTCGAGCCTGTATCAATGACCAAAACGTCTGCACGAGAACAATGCATTTTACGTATTAGTAAGATAAACAACTTACCCGAAATTGTAGAAATATCGACACCACTTTCTTCGGAATCATCTCCCAAATTTGTTGAAGTTTTGACATTACAGCGCGATTTAAGTTCTCCCGAACCTTTACAAATTGCTCCTGGTGCTATATATGATCCATCCACAGCGTTAGTTATATTTACTCATAATGGGCAAACGGAAAATATTTTCGATGCTGCTCATCATGGTTTAATTGATGAAAATTTGGTTAAGATTTTAGATCCCAAGAGTAAATCGTTAATTTCGATTAGTGATGCCATTGCACGTAAAGTTTATGATCCTCAAAATGCAATAATTGTTACCGAACAAGGTTATTCTGTTGATGTTTTAACAGCAATACAGAAGGGACTTGTTGTAGTGTCTGGTGCCCCACTTGTTGCAGCTGAAGGTGCATTGCGTACGATACGATTCGTAACAGATCCTCGTACAGGAGAACAAATCCCAGTTGAAGTGGCGTATGAACGTGGTATTGTCTCAAAGGATCAACTGCGTAAGACAAAATCTTTCGAAAGTGATACATGTGAAGAAAAGGTCGTTGTACTACAAAAAATGCGTAAAATCATTCTTAAACCATCCGATGCCTTCAGAAAGGGTATAATCGATGAAAAAACTAAAGAAATCCTAGAAGACAAACGCAACTTTTTAGATGATAAGAATCAAGTTATCACAATTTCTGAATCATTGGAAAGGGGACTTATTGATGGAAGTAGTGGAAAAATTGTGGATCCTCAACGTAATCGGATTTTAAACATATCAGAAGCAGTAAAAGAAAATATTATTGATCCTGAAGAAACCAATCATATTTTAATACCTTTAGCCAAATCTCTATCTATACCCAAACTAATGGAACAGGGTTTAATAGATACAAAAACCCAAACAATCATACATCCCGAGAGTGGTTATGGTTTAAATATAAGAGAGGCAATTGTGTGTGAAGTTTTAGATCCTTACTCGAAATTGAAACGGCCACATGTATGCACAATAGAAGAAGCAATCGATAAAAATATTCTAGATCAAGATAAGTGTACATTTAATGTTGATGGTAAGGTTTTGAACTTTGCCCAAGCTCTATCTGAAGATATATTTGATAGCAATTATGATAAACAAGAGTCAGTAGTGTCCATAGTTCCAGTTGGAATGACATTCCCCGTTGTGGTCGAAAGGGGATTGCTTAATCCGGAAAAGGCAATTGTTGTTCATCCAGAAAACAAAAAGGAAATACCATTAAAGAATGCTATTGACAATGGCTTTATAATGTCAATTCCTTATCCACCAAAAGTTGACGCCGTTGAAGTTCAACATGCAGTTGAACAAGGACTTATTAATGTAATTGACCAAACATTCAAACATCCCAAAGATAATGAACGTTTCCCTATTCGACAATCTTTGGAAAATGGTCAATTGGTTGTCAAGCACATATCAGACTTTGTAGTAACACAAAAACCATTAGCTAAAACAGAAGTAATGGAAACTATAACCGCGGTTCATACAGTAACTACGAAAACTATTGAACTAATCCAGGGTTATATTTTAATATCAAATAATGAAGTTCAAAACGTTAAAACTGGTGAAGTTTGCTCCATTGAGGAGGCCAAGGCAATTGGCATTTTAAGAGAAGAAGAATCGTCAAAGGAAACACGCACTGTAACCGAAAACAAAGACAGAATTCCTGATAATGCAAACGTGTCATCGAAAGAAACTCTAATTAAAAACATACAAGAAATACCAGAAACTAAAGCTTCTACCCATACATTTATAAACGAAAATGAGAACTTTGAAGAAATCACAACAACTATAAAGGAGAATACTAAATCTTCAACTTTAAATACAGTTAAAGAAGCTGCAAAAATGGGTGCTTTGGGTATTGTTGCTGCACCAGTTTTAGCAGGCGGTGCCATTGTAAGTGGCATTAAACAATTAGTAAAAACGTCTACCAACAAAGCCACTGAAGATAAACAAAAATCTGAACCACAAACTATTCCCAAGATGGATACAACACCATTAAGGGAAGAAATTCAACAGTCGCCTAGCAATGTATCCATGGATACAGTTCATACATCTGAATCAACATTAAATCAAATCAAAACAACCACTTCTACTACAGTTACAACAATTACAACTCAATCGGAAACTAGTTATCCTGCTAGTGTGGTTGAACCAACGGAACATCTTAAAGAATCTAAAGTACCCCAAAATATTGCATTGGTAGAGAATCTTATTAAAGATACAGAAAATTTCATAAGTACAACAACAGCTAACTTTATAAATAATGAAAAGGAAAAACCACAAAAGCTTACTGATGTTTCTGATGTTACACCACTAAAAGATCCTTCAACTTTGATCATAACAACAGAAACTTCTGTTCAAAGTACTGACCCAATAAATGAAATAACGGAAGTATTTGATACAACTAAATCTTTAGAAAATTCTTTGCTTCCAGAAACAAATGAAAAACTAACTACCATGGTTCAAATTACAACTGAGGAAATCAGACAATCCGAATTAGTACCCGCAAAACCTTTATCAGAAGTTTCCAAAAGAGATGTTTCCATTTCTGAAAACGTTCAACCAAATGAACAACCTAAAAAAGAGGATGTTCCAAAACCTATGGAAGAAACTACTTCAAAACAATCTAAGGATAAAGTGATTCCAGAAACTATTCAAAATCTAAATATTCAAGAAAGGGTACCCACACCCAAAGATCAAAAACAACTTCCAAGTGAAGAAAAATTCAAGACATCTGAAACTGATCCAAACGAACAAGGCGGTAAACTAATTCATAATGATGACATTATTGATTCAAAACCAACTATTAGTCAAATTCAAGAATTAACGGAAGACAAATTGCAAGAAAAGCATGTTGTTGTTACAGATTTTATAAAACATGAAATGACTGCAAATAAACCATTTGAAGCTAAATTACAGCCATTTAATAATGATAAATTGGAAGTTAAGACAATGGAAACAAGTCCACTTGATTCCGAAACTAATAAACCAAGTGAAAACTTGCCAGAACAAAGAGATGAAAGTACACCTAAAGAAGATAACTCTGAAACCACAATACCCTTAATACCTCAAAAGGTCGGAACAACTGATAAAGCCGACATTCCACATGAGCAAAAGCAAGTTGTTGTAGATCCTATTGGAAAAACTACAGAAGCGAGTCAAATTTCTCCTGAAAAACCAATACCAGCACAGAGAAGGAAATCATCAATTAACATACAAGAATCTTTAACCCCAACAGAAGTTGTTCAAAAAATTGAAGAAGACTCGCCATCAACAAATCAAAAACATCAAGATATTGTCGACTTTATACAAAATGAAAAACACGATCCAAAAGACGGTAAAAACGTTCTACAAAATGTTAAAGATGCAGCAAAATTAGGTGCAATGGCGATTGTTGGTGCTCCTATCTTGGCAGGAAAAGCTATTGTGGATGCTTTCAAAAATGACGATAAGCCATCAGAATCTGTTAACGTTATTTCTACTACAACAACTGTCACTACAATATCATCAACTACTAAAGATCCTCGTCAAACTGTAACAGAAACAAAAACAGAATCAAATATTGATACATTAAAAGAAATGACCCCATCGAGAACAGTTGAACCTCCTCAAACATTAGCTCTAGGTGATGCAATTTCCCAAAACCTTATATCACCAGATGAGTGCCAAATTGTAGTAGATGGTCAGAAACAGGATCAAAGCGTTACTGAGTTATTAAAGGGTGACCAACTAAGCCCTCTAGATGAAGTTCAAATTTTGGGCGATAAGTTAGTAGTTTTGCAACCTTTAAGCTATCTAGTCGACGTAAACGATGAACTTAGTCCAGAACATTTAAGCGAATTGAACATATATGATATTGAAAATCAGTACTTCATAGATCCTTCAACGGGCATGAAAATATCTTTCCAAACGTTAGTTTTCGACATGAATGTATTCAATCCTGAGACAATACTAGTTAAAAACTTTAGTACAGGCAAATATGAAACTTTGACGGATGCTCTCGAACGTCCATTGCTAGACAGACATTCCGGACATATGGTTGACCCAAAAACTGGCAAGAAAATACCATTCTTTGAATGTGTTGCTCGAAATTGGATTATTCGTGCCAATCCGGAAAAGGAAAAACCTGCAGCTATTGAAAATGTAATAGATCCTGCAACAGGAAAAGTAATACTGGACAATGGTCGAGTTTGTTCAATTGTTGATGCAATTAACAATGGTTTACTTGATATACAGTCAATATCGGTACGAGATCCAGTAAGCGGTGAAGTAATTCCACTGCGTATGGCAATTGAGTTGGGAGTTGTGGACATGCAGGCCGGTACGGTTATAGATATTCAGACACTCAAAGAAATTCCCATGGAAGATGCATTTAAATTAGGCTTTTTGGTGCCTGGAGCACGAAAACCAATATCTTTAGAAGCAGCAGTTCGTAAAGGTCTTTATGACCCAGAAACAGGAAAACTGTATGACTCAGAATCGGATGTCCAAGTGGATGTTCAAAAGTCTATAGAGATAGGTCTTGTTGATCCTAAAATTTCTCTTATTGTCGATTCTAAATCTCAAAAAGAAATTAAACTTGATTGTGCAATTGAAGATGAACTAGTAGTTGCCGAAACAGGTAAAATTAAAGATACCAAAACAAATACTTTAGTACCATTCGATGTCGGTGTCGAAAAGAAACTAGTGAAGACCGATAGCGTCAAATGGAGTTTACCAGAAGTATTACAAAGAGAATACTATTCTCCTAAATCTGGAAAAATTTTGAAT
The DNA here is from genome assembly GCA_014858695.1 of Chrysomya rufifacies. NCBI lineage: Eukaryota > Metazoa > Arthropoda > Insecta > Diptera > Calliphoridae > Chrysomya > Chrysomya rufifacies. The sequence goes on along the minus strand of JACGTJ010006978.1, from coordinate 38,052 downwards.
CCTTCAACCGGTGAGGAAATATTACTTCAACAAGCAATAGAACATGGTTTTGTAGAATTAGATTCTTGTTTAGTGAAAGACGATGAAAAGAATGTGATTGTACCAGCCAAACAAGCAGCAAAAGAAGGTCTATTAGACACAGTAAGAGGTTGTCTGAGCAGTCCTAATATTAAATTAGATGAAGCATTTGTCAAGGGATACTTGATAAGTACAAAGAAACCATTATCACTAGTTGACTGTCTCTTAAGAGGTCTATACGATCCTGATACTGCTAAATTCAATATTGACGACAAACGGGTTGATCTTAAAACAGCAATTTCTCTTAAATTAATAAATGCTGAAGAGTTGGTACTTCTGGATCCCAAAACAGAATCTATTATTTCACTCACTGAGGCAATTTCGAAGGGTTATATTGACCCTATAGGTGGATTTGTTATCAATCCTTTTGCTGGCACAAAGTTGTCCTTAAACGAAGCATTAGAAAATCGTATACTTATTCCACCCAAACGCAAACGCAGTTTACCAGATGCAGTCTACCGAGGCCTGTATGACCCCAAGACTGGAGAATTCAGTAACACGATTACTCGTGAAAAACTCTCGACTGAACGTGCTATTCGTAGAGGAATTTTGGATCCAGACTCGACCATTGTTAATGTAGCAGGCGAAGTGTTGCCATTTGAAAAAGCCGCTCAGGTTGGCATAGTTGATAGTCAGCGTGGTACTGTTAGAGATGATGAGGATAAACCCATTGACTTCAAAGAAGCTTTCGATAGAGGTGTGCTCCTCGAAGCAAAGAAACCTTTGCGTCTTATCGAGGCGGTCATTAAAAATGTTTACGATGAGAACGATGGAAGTTTTATGGACCCTAAAACCGGTTTGAAATTATCATTTGCAGAGGCCGTCGATACCAATCTTCTAGATTGCGAAAGTGTGCAAATACGTGATTTTAATACTGGTCTTTATAAACAACTTAATTTGGCTCATGCCACTGAATCGGGTGTTATCGATAGCAGTGATGCTAAGTTGGTTTATAACAACCAAAAAATTACAATCAAACATGCTTTTGATGTTGGTATCCTAATCGATACCCAAGCTCCATTAAGCTTACAAAGAGCCTTACATCAAGGACTCTTCGATGATAAAACTGGAAAATTAACTGATCCCAAGAGTGGACGCAAAATAACTTTACTCGAGAGTATACGTAGTTTTGTTATAAACCCTCAATTGCCTTGTTACTTTGACGAATTACAAGAACATATGTATAATCTGACCGAAACTTGCCGTATGGGTATAATCAATAGAAGGGAAGGTGTATTCCGTGAGCCCGGCAGTAATACATTTGTATCATTAAATGAAGCTCTAAGTTTAGGTCTTATTGTAGATATTGAAAATGCTAGTTTTGGTCTTTATGAACTGTTGTCAATGGGATTTTATGATAGGGCAACACGTAAAGTAATTCATCCTGTAACTGGAAGAAAACTGAACTTAAATGAAGCCTGTATTGAAGATGTAGTCAGTCTATCGTCTAGTTTAGTTAAAAATAATAAGAGCGGAAAGTATGTTAGATTAGCACAAGCTATTAAAGAAAAAATAATAGACGATACGAACGGTTGTTACAATTTAAGTGATTCTGAACAGATAGATTTGCAAGAAGCTCGTACAAGAGGTCTCATTGTATCAAATAGAAGACTTTTATGTTTAGAACTAATTATGCGTATGCAATTATTTAGGCAAGAAACAGGAAAATTCTGTGACCCTACTACTGGTGAATTTTGTGATTTGGCAGAGGCCATTCAGAATGGTTTCATAGACCCAGCTACAACAGTGTTTAAGAATCATGTAACAGGTAAGGAATTGCCACTTAATGAAGCAATTGAAAATGGAGATATTGATGTAACCAAGGGACGTGTATTCGACCCGAAATCAAAGTCAGCTTACAACTACGATATCGCCTTATCGCGTGGTATTTTAGTAACCGTTATAAAACCTTTAACTGAACGTACAGAAGTCGTGAAACGCCAAGAGAGCGTTGAACTGTTGAGTCAGACACCAGTTAGTGTTGTCGTTAGCAAGCCTCGAGAAATGTCATTAGAAGAAGCTATAAAATATAATATTATTGATCCCAAAACCGCCTTGGTGCGTGATTTCGAAACGTTTAAATTTATACCATTTGAGATTGCACAACAAAATGGTAATATCGATTTGAGTAAGCGAACTTTAGTTGATCCAAAAGCATTATACTTCGTATTTGATCAAAATCTAATAGTTTACATAAGAGAACCCATAACGTTCGATTATGCTGCTGAGTGCGGAATTTTAGATTTACAAACGGGTATGTTGAAATATCCCGAACAAGATTCGCAGCAAGTGCCCACTCATGATAATGATACCAGTAGTGAACGTAACGAAAGTGAATTGAAAACTTACACTCTCAAAGATGCCACCACAATGGGTATAATTGATCCAGACTCTGCTCTTATAAAAGATTTGGCCAAGTCTAAATTAGTACGTCTGCCAGAAGCATTCCGCAAAGGACTAATGGATGCAAATAAGGCAAATGTTTTGAACACAAAAACATCAAAATTGTGTACACTTAACGAAGCCTACGAGAACGGTTTAATTGTAACACCTAAACGTTCCTTTGGTCTACTTGAAGCTATTTCCTTTAACCTCTATAATCCCACCAATGGATGTTTTATCGATCCTTTCCAAATGAATCCCGACATCATTAAACGTAAGAAGTTCTCGCTCGCCGACTCTATAAGCACTGGTTTGATTGACCCCTCCTCAACTGTGGTTAGAAATCCTTCCACCGGTGAAATTATTCCTCTTACAGCAGCTATCCAAACCGGTTTAATAGACCCAATTGAAGGTCGCGTTATTGATCCAACAGACAGTAAAAATAATATGGATCTTGTTAAAGCCGCTGAGAAAGGGCTTTTATTGCTAGCAGAACAAAGGGTAAGTTTAACGCTGAGCATTTTGCTTACAAAATGTCTAAAGGTACATTACATACATATTGTCTCAGCTGCAACAAAGCTCACCATGCTCAATAAAAAAGGCTTACTTTTTTATTTTTTTTTTTTATTTTTATCCTTTTTTTCAATTGCTATAATTTCTCTTCTTCTGTATTCTATTGTTATATTCTAAAAAAAAATCTTAAATGTGCTTGCATATGAAACAATTTTATATAGTACTTTTGGCATGATTAGTATATTACAATTCTATTAGAAATTATTTTTGATTGGCATTAAAAAAAACAACAACAACAAACTCTGCTTTCTTCAAAATTTTGTCGACATTAACTATTTTTCTTTCAAACCAAAACATTTCTACTTTACTATTATACTTCAATATTGAATCATTAAATACATGCCAGGAAGAAATAATTCAAAGACATAAAAAGTTTCTGGGATGTATTTTTTGGTTCTTACAATTACAGAGCATGGTGTTTTATGTCAAACACGATGGAAAATAAAAAGAATCTACAATATCATTTATTTACTATTTCTTTCCAAAAAGAGATGTTATCAAATCAAATCACACAAATCTAAATATCACAAATTCATCATCACATCGTGCGTACAAACAAAACGAAACCATCACATTCATCAGAATCAAATCAAGTGTTCACATTATCACTACATATTCTTCTACATTCATTCTACATTCTACATTACAATTACATATGAAAACTCATGTACATTGGATGCTGCGCGTATCATACATTATCCAACAAGAGTGTCGTCGGCAAAATCGAAAGAAAACATATCCCTAAACAGTTTATTTTTATTAAATTTATTATTGTTATTATTATTTCTTTTATTATTCATGCTTTTATGTATCTATATACCAACAAAATTTACTTTGTTCTATTCACGCTTACTGTGGGAAATTTTGTTCTTGTTTTTACATTTTCCCTGTGGGAAAACAAATGATAGGAACGATATACTTCTTTGTCTATATAGACAATTCCATAAAGATTTGAGTACATTTTCTATATATACTTTGGGTATTCCCAAAAATAATGCTGAATTTCATTAAAAGTTCAATGCTAAAATGAAAACGGAAATTAATAGGATATTTAAAATACAATATGTTTTAAAAATCAAATCGTTTATATTTGAAAATAATAAAATTTAGTTAAAAGTTTTTCAAAATTATAAAAAAATAACGTTCCTGTCATTATTCTCATTAAATTCTTTCTTAGTATAATTATGTATACATATCGGGTTTGTTTCAATACTCTTTTATTCCATTCCGAATTGTGATATTAACTTAAAATCAAAAAAAAAAAAAAAATTCTAACAAATTTTAACTAAGCTTTTTCTAACTTTTACATAAAATTCTAATTTTAACAATTGTTTTATTTTTTATTGGTAGCTTGGTATTTTAACCGTAGTTTGTGTATTCGTAGTTAGTGCCTTTGGGCAGTAAAAGTAACTCTAATTAATTACTAGTAGTTTTATCTAATGCTTTATTATATGTTTTATGTATTTTTTGTATGCTTTAAAAATTCTTAAAACGGCCAACAAAATAAAAGTCGAATGCTTGGTATAATAATTTTGGTTCTTTACATTTGATGTACATGCGCTAAATTGCTTTACATTTTTTTATATATATTTAGCAATAATTTATGAGGCGAAATCTTTAAGCTAAGCTTTTTTTATTCAAAAATATATATTTTGTGTTTATAATCTGAGATGTTAAATCAGTTTATATTTTTAGGCTTCTTTGGTGGATAACAATTCTTTAACCATTATTATCCTCCTTACACAATTTATTATATTATTATAATATTAAATTGTCTGTTTTTTTATTTCTAAATACATTTCGTAAAAGATAAATTATTCTAATATGACAATTCTATTATTTTGTGTTCTTCATGAATGTTATTTTTATAGCAAGCAGTATTTGAGAAATTCAACATGTGCGAGGAAAATGTTAATGAACTTCTTAAATGGGTCAACAGTGTTGAACATAAGATTGCGACTGTAGGAGGACCTAGAGAAAATATTGATGATCTTCGCAATCAAATTAATGCTCTGAAGGTAAAACATTATTAAAATTATTAGAAATATAAAGAAATATTTTTAATTACTAAATACTCATTTTATTTGTGTAGCAAATCAAGGATGAAATTGAAACACAATTACGACCTGTAGCAACTTGCCTGGAACAAATACGACAAATTGTATTAACTGGTGGCGATGTTCTATCGGCACCGGAAGTCACAACTTTGGAAAATGCAGGACGTGAATTACGTTCACGAGTTGATCGTGTCAACGATCGCACCGTTCGTTTATTGCGTCGCCTTGAAGCCGGACGTGATGAACTTAATAAATTACGCAGCGAATTGGATGTATTTGCTGATTGGTTGCAGTCAGCACGCCGCACATTAGAAGATAAAGAACGTGCCTTATCGGATCTTAACAGATTATCATCTCAAGCTGAATCCGTTCGTGAATTTGTTAGTGATGTTATTGGTCATCAAGCAGATTTGCGTTTCATTACTATGGCTGCCCAGAAGTTTGTCGATGAAAGCAAAGAATTCTTAGCTATTTTGAATGATTTTAGAACATCGTTACCTGAACGCTTACCTCATGTTGAACCATTGTCGAGTGCCGAAAGTCCCATACGCCAAGAAGTGTCTTTGGTTTCAGCTCAATATAAGGATCTAATGAACCGTGTAAATGCTCTGCAAGATCGTATTTCCGGTCTCGGTGGAAGACAACGAGAATATCAAGATGCTCTTGATAAAGCAAATGAATGGTTGAGAAATACACAACCACGTATTTCTCGTTTAATTGCTGAACCTATAGCTGGAGATCCAAAATCAGTGCAAGAGCAAATGAATGAAGCCAAGGCCTTGCATAATGAACTATTGTCAAATGGTCGCTTAGTCGATAATGCTCAACAAGCTTTAGACAGCCTATTGCATACCTTAGGTGGACAACTGAGTCCCATGGAAATTAATCAATTAGAAATTCCTATTGCTGAACTAAAGGATAAATATCAGGGTCTTTTAGACACATTAGGTGAACATTGTAAGATGCTAGACAAAACCTTGGTGCAATCTCAAGGTGTACAAGAAGCGTTGGATAATCTTGGTAATTGGGTTAATCAGGCTGAGGATAAGTACAAACTTCAATTACGACCCGCATCATTGATTAAGGAACGTTTACAGGAGCAAATACGTGAGCACAAGGCACTTGTTGCCGATATGCAATCTCATCAAGTCAGCATCGATAATGTTCAATCATCCGCTAAACACTTAATGGATACTGCATCCAATGCCCGTATTGCGAAAAAAGTAGAAACAAATCTAAACGATGTCACTAGCAAATTCGAAAAACTTTACGATAAGGTATTGAAACGTGGAGACTTCCTTGATGATGTCTATAACCGTCTGTGCCAATACTTGGATGAAATTACTAATATTGAACAAGAAATTGTTTCATTACAAGATGCTCTTGATGGTCGTGATACAAGTTTGGTTTCGGCAGAAGAGACTGCACGTCGTATGCAGGAAATCTCAAATCGTAAAGAAGATCTTACACCTTCCTTCGAGGATTGTGTACGCAAGGGCAAGGATTTAATTAGCATTCGTGATGTAACAGATACAAGTGCATTGCGTGATCGTATTAAGGCTTTAGAATCACAATGGCGTAACATTAACGTTACAATAGAAGAGAAAGCTAAATTATCAAAACAAAAAGCAGAACATCAAGTAGCATATGAAGGTCTTAAGGATCAAGTTCTTTCTTGGCTGGCCAGTATGGAAACACGCATTAGTGGTTTAAATCCTGTAGCTGTTGATTTGGAAAAAATACGGCAACAGCATGATGAATTGAAACCAATCAACAAGGATTATCGCGATTATGCTTCTACAATCGATAAAATTAATGACATCGGTGCACAATATGATGCTCTCATTCGTCCCGAAAGTCCAGGTCGCAAACGTTCAACATTTAGTCCAATCAAACGTGTCAGTCCTTTGCGTCGTATGTCTGGAGATGCACGTAGCCCTAGCCCCACAAAGGGAGGTATTTTGTCGCCACTATCGACTGGTTCCAGTGGATTTGGTAGCCGCAGATCCTCTCAAGATGGCTTCCAACTATCTGAGCTCTCTCCAGTACAACAGCAGTTGAGCGAAATTAATAACCGTTATGGGCTAATTGGAGTACGTATAAATGATCGTCAAAATGAACTGGACAATATGAGCGAAGAAGTGCGAAAACAATATGAGAATCTTAAAAATCTTGCCAGCTTTTTGGATCGCATTCAACGACAGTTACCAAAGGAATCTGTCTCCAACAAAGATGAAGCTGATCGCTGTATTAAACAAGCACGTAAAATTCTCGAAGATATGTATGAAAAACAAAGCCTTTTGGACACTACAAAGACGCAAATTAAAGATATTTTACGACGCAAATCAGATGTTCCTGGCGCTGAACAGTTACGCATTGAAAATGATAATATTGTTGAAAAGTGGAAGCAATTAAGTGACATTTGCAAGAATCGCATCAACTTTTCAGAAAAATTACGTGATTTCTTGGACACACATAACAATTTGAAGAATTGGTTGGACAGCAAGGAACGTATGTTAACTGTACTTGGACCTATTTCGTCGGATCCTCGTATGGTCCAAAGTCAAGTTCAACAAGTACAAGTCTTACGTGAGGAATTCCGAACTCAACAGCCTCAATTGAAACACTTCCAAGAAATTGGTCACGATGTTCTCGATCATTTGGAAGTTGATTCACCTGATGCTGTTGCGGTTGATAAGAAATTGAAAGATGTAAACGCGAAATGGGAAGATCTGGTTGGTCGCTTAGATGAGAGAGCTAACAGTTTAGGAGGTGCCGCTGACAGCAGTAAAGAATTTGATGCAGCCGTAAATAGACTCCGAGAAGCCTTACAACAAATCAGCGATAACTTAGATAGCTTACCATCTGATGGTGACCATCAAGAGAACTTAAGGAAGATAGAAAACTTGGAACGTCAATTGGAAGGCCAACGTCCATTGTTAGCTGATGCCGAACAATCAGCAGCAGCACTCTGCAATATTTTAGGTGACCCAGCATCTAGGGCAGATGTTAATTCTCGCGTAGCTGCTCTCGAAAAACAATATCAAGCCTTACAGAAAAAACTTGACACGAAGAAAGCAGAAACTGAATCCACACTCAGAGATGGCCGCCACTTTGCAGAAAATTGTTCTAAAACTCTTGGATGGCTATCTGCTGAACTTTCAAATTTGGCAGAACGTCTTTTGGTGTCAGCTCACAAGCCCACATTACAACATCAAATTGACACTCATGAACCAATTTATCGTGAAGTAATGGCTCGTGAACATGAAATTATTATGCTTATCAATAAGGGCAAAGACCTTTCGGATCGCCAACAAGACCGCACTGTTAAGCGCGATTTAGAGCGCATTCAGCAGCAATGGGAAAAACTTCGTCGTGAAGCTGTTGATCGGCACACGCGCTTGCAAACTTGCATGGAACACTGCAAGAAATATGAAACAACATCTGAAGTGTTCTTAGCATGGTTACGAACTGCTGAAGACAAACTTTCGGAATTGAATCCTGGAGTTCTTTCAAAATCGAAATTAGATACACGTTTGCGTGATTTACAAACATTCCGCAGTGAGGTCTGGAAACATTCCGGAGAATTTGAGAATACAAAGGGTCTTGGTGATACCTTCTTAAGTAGTTGTGATGTAGACAAAGAACCAATAAAAGCAGAACTACAAGATATGCGTGAACGTTGGGAGCGCCTAAACAACGATCTTATTGCACGTGCCCATGAAATTGAAAATTGTTCACGCCGATTGGGTGACTTTAATGATGAACTTCGCAATTTAGATCATGCAGTTGGTAGATGTGAGGATCGTCTAGCTGCTCACGATGCTTTGGGTGGAGCAGCTAAGGATCCTAAATTATTGGAACGTGTAAAAGCTATACGCGAAGAACTGACAAATCTTCAAAAGCCATTGCAGTCACTTAAAGGTATGGCTAAGGATATATGCGCAGAAGCCCGTGCTGCTGGTGGCGAAGCCGAACATCTCACTGATGATGTCGATGGTATTTCTGACCGAATTGCAGAACTACAAAGTCGTCTTGATGATCGTCTTGGTGAATTACAATCAGCAGCGACAGCAGTTTCTCAATTCAATGAACAAATTAAAACATTAGGCCTTGATTTGAATGATATAGAGAATGAAGTTGAGAAACTATCTCCACCCGCTAGAGAAATAAAACGAGTACAAGCACAAATTGATGAAACGGCTAAATTGCAAAATAAATTAGAACGTATTGTGGATCGCATTGAAGACGGCGAACGTGCTGCTGACGCTTTGGTAGATGCTGGTTTCTCTCCAGATACTGCTCAAACACGTGAACAAATTTCAACACTTCGTAAAACATTGGCTCGTTTGGACAATCGTGTCCGCGATCATGCTCAGAACTTGGATGACACATTGCGTTCACTTCACGAATTTTACGATATCGAATCTCAGACTATGGACGATATTAAGGATATAAGTGATGAGTTCAGTCGCATGAAACCTGTAGGTTCCGAACTAGAACAGATTCGACGTCAACAAGAAGATTTCAGAAGTTTCCGTGAAAACAAATTTGAACCATTGGCACAAAATGTGGACAAAGTTAACGTTTGTGGACGCGATTTAGTAAGATCTGCAGCTAGTGGTGTATCAACTACTCAAATTGAAAAAGATCTAGAGAAATTGAACGATCGCTGGAACGATCTTAAAGAACGTATGAATGAACGTGATAGACGTTTGGATGTTGCTCTCTTACAGTCTGGTAAATTTAAGGAAGCTTTAGCAGGTTTATCGAAATGGTTATCTGATACAGAAGAAATGGTAGCTAACCAAAAACCTCCAAGCTCCGATTATAAGGTTGTAAAAGCTCAACTACAAGAACAGAAATTCCTAAAGAAAATGCTCTTGGATCGCCAACATTCTATGTCATCTTTATCGTCTTTGGGCAAAGAAGTTGCTAACCATTGCGAACCATCAGAACGCGCTGCTATTGAAAAACAACTACATGATCTAATGAAACGATTCGATGCTCTAACCGATGGTGCTGAACAACGAGAACAAGACCTAGAAGAGGCAATGGAGGTTGCTAAACGATTCCATGATAAGATTAGCCCGCTAGAGTTGTGGCTAGATAATACAGAACGTGCAGTCAAGGGTATGGAACTAATTCCAACTGACGAACAAAAGATCCAACAACGTATTAAAGAACATGAGCAACTTCATGACGAAATTTTGAGCAAGAAACCAGATTTTACAGATTTAGCCGATGTAGCCGGTCAATTGATGCATTTAGTTAGCGATGATGAAGCCGTTAATTTAGGCGAGAAAGTACGTACTATTACTGACCGTTACACCGGTTTGGTAGATGCTAGCGATAATATCGGCGCTTTATTAGCAGAATCTCGCAAGGGCCTAAGACATTTAGTTTTAACATACCAAGATTTAGTTGCATGGATGGAACGTATGGAAACTGAATTGAAACGCTTCCGTTCTGTACCTGTCTATGCCGAAAAATTAATGGAACAAATGGAAGTTTTGTTAGAACTGAACGAAAATATTGCCAATAATGCACCAAATGTCGAATCAACAGTTGAATCTGGAGCAGAACTTATGAAACATATATCCAATGATGAAGCCATACAACTTAAGGATAAATTAGATTCTTTACAACGTCGCTATGGTGAACTTACAACCCGTGGTGGAGATTTATTAAAGAGTGCCCAAAACGCTTTGCCTTTAGTTCAACAGTTCCACGATGCTCACAATCGTTTGGTTGATTGGATGCAATCAGCAGAAAGTGCGCTCTCTACTAGTGAGCCACGACAATCAGATGTGTTACGATTAGAAGCCGAATTGGTCGAAATGCGTCCCGTATTAGATGCAGTCAATTTAGTTGGACCAAAACTTTGTCAACTTTCTCCTGGTGAAGGAGCCTCCACAATTGAGACCATAGTAACTCGCGATAACCGCAGATTCGATACAATTGTTGAACAAATTCAACGTAAAGCAGAACGTTTACATCTTAGTAACCAACGAGCCAAAGAGGTCACCAATGATATTGATGAATTGTTAGAATGGTTCCGCGAAATGGACACAAACTTACGAGAAGCCGATTTACCCGCTATTGAACCTAAATTGGTCCGTGCTCAACTGCAGGAACATCGCTCTGTCAATGATGATATTTCCAGTCAAAAGGGACGAGTTCGTGATGTAACTGCAGCATCTAAGAAAGTTCTACGAGAATCTCCTCAAAGCGAAAACACTGCCACATTGCGAGAAAAGCTTGACGATCTTAAAGAAATTGTCGACACAGTTGTGCAACTATGTAGTGAACGTTTAGCAGTCCTTGAACAAGCCCTCCCACTGTCAGAACATTTTGCCGATTCTCATGCTGGTCTAACCACCTGGTTAGACGACATGGAACAACAAATTTCTCGCTTAAGCATGCCCGCATTGCGTCCTGATCAAATAACTCAGCAACAAGATAAGAATGAAAGATTGTTGCAATCAATTGCAGAACATAAACCATTGTTAGACAAATTAAATAAAACTGGTGAAGCATTAGGCGCTCTTGTTGCAGAGGACGATAGTGCTAAGATTAATGAAATTTTGGATTCTGATAACGCACGTTATGCTGCATTACGTTTGGAGTTACGTGAACGCCAACAAGCTCTCGACAATGCTTTGCAAGAATCAAGTCAATTTTCCGACAAACTCGAAGGCATGTTGCGTGCATTAGCTAATACAGTAGATCAAGTTAACCAACTAGATCCATTATCTGCACTACCACAAAAAATTCGTGAGCAAATCGAAGACAACTCCGCCATTATGGATGATTTGGATAAGAAAACAGATGCCTTTAGTGCAGTACAACGTGCAGCCAGTGATGTTATCGCAAAGGCTGGCAACAAATCTGATCCAGCTGTTCGTGATATAAAGAGCAAATTGGAGAAACTCAACAGCTTGTGGAATGACGTACAAAAGGCTACAAAGAAACGTGGCAGTTCTCTGGATGACATTCTAAATGTTGCTGAACCATTCTGGAATCAACTACAAAGTGTCATGAAAACATTAAAAGATCTCGAAGAGACACTTTCATCACAAGAGCCTCCAGCAGCTCAACCTCAAGAAATTAAAAAGCAACAAGTCGCTCTTCAAGAAATTCGCCACGAAATTGACCAAACCAAACCCGAAGTTGAACAAGTTCGACGCCATGGTAGCAACTTAATGAACTTGTGTGGTGAACCCGACAAACCAGAAGTTAAGAAACACATCGAAGATCTAGACAATGCTTGGGATAACATTACCGCTCTTTATGCCAAACGTGAAGAAAATCTTATTGACGCCATGGAAAAGGCAATGGAATTCCACGAAACCTTACAAAACCTGTTGCAATTCTTAGCAAAGGCTGAAGATAAATTCAGCCATTTGGGACCAGTTGGCTCTGATATTGACGCTGTTAAAAAACAAATCGAACAATTGAAGTCGTTCAAGGATGAAGTTGACCCACATATGGTCGAGGTAGAGGCATTAAATAGGTAAGTTTACATTTCCTAAATTCTTTTAGAATATTTTATATTAGACTATTGTATTAAATACAATCTTTATATTGATTTTATCTATTTAATATTATTTCGTCTACTATGCCGATAATCGAATCGAATGTTAATATATTTATAATTCGTGTAAATTCCAAATTGGCAGAGGTTTAGAAAGGCAAGATATAAGCTAATAATACAATTTTTTTGTGTTCATTGTTAGCTATTTATAAAGTTAATTTTAAAAGCATGATTTAAGTATTAGCCACGTTCAAAATTTATATTACAAAATATACATTCACTTACACTTATGTGTGTGTGTTAATGTATAGCCTGAAAGCTTTCGTTTGTTGTTATTTCTAAAATGTTTATGCTTCCTCGTTCTATCTGAATGTGGAATTTGCGTTCATAGCATTTTAAAACACAGATAGAACAAATTATATGAGCATATTTTTATAATTTAATATGTTGTAGATGCTATCGTTAATGCATGAGATTTTTAAGTAATACAACGTTGTTATTATTATACTAATAACTTGCTTTAAAAAAAATTACAGACAAGCTGTTGAATTAACGGAACGAACTTCGCCTGAACAAGCTGCTTCAATTCGTGAACCTTTAACGATTGTAAATCGTCGTTGGGAAACATTATTGCGTGGAATGGTTGAACGCCAAAAACAATTGGAACATGCCCTATTGCATTTAGGTCAATTCCAACATGCACTCAATGAGCTATTGGTATGGATTAACAAAACGGATGGTACTCTAGACCAATTGAAACCGGTAAGTAAAATTTCTTAGACCTGCAATAACTTATGTAAATTTAATTATATATTTCTATTTATATAGATACCCGGCGATCCACAATTACTTGAAGTGGAATTAGCTAAACTAAAGGTTTTGGCTAATGATATACAAGCACATCAAAATTCTGTAGACACTCTTAATGATGCCGGACGTCAATTGATTGAATCCGAAAAGGGCTCAATTGAGGCTTCAACTACACAGGAAAAACTTCGCAAATTGAATCAAGAATGGAAGTTGCTGTTACAGAAGGCATCTGATCGCCAACATGAGTTGGAGGAATCATTACGTGAAGCACACGGTTACATTGCTGAAGTTCAAGATATACTTGGATGGTTAGGTGATGTCGATGCAGTAATTGGTGCCAGCAAACCAGTTGGCGGTTTACCAGAAACTGCTACAGAACAATTGGAACGTTTTATGGAAGTATACAATGAGCTTGAAGAGAATCGTCCTAAAGTTGAAACAATTCAGGCCCAAGGTCAAGAATATATCAAACGACAGAATCAAATGAAGGTATCGTCTAGTAATCTCCAACATACTTTACGTACATTAAAACAACGTTGGGACGCTGTAGTATCAAGAGCCTCCGACAAGAAAATTAAATTGGAAATTGCTCTTAAGGAAGCAACTGAATTCCATGATACGTTACAAGCATTTGTTGAATGGTTGAATCAAGCAGAAAAACAATTGGCAAATGCTCAACCTGTATCCAGAGTTTTGGAGACAATACAGGCTCAAATGGAAGAACATAAGATATTACAAAAGGATGTCAGCACTCATCGTGAAGCAATGTTGCTTTTAGACAAAAAGGGAACCCATCTTAAGTACTTTAGTCAAAAGCAAGATGTTATTTTGATTAAGAATCTCTTAGTGTCAGTACAACATCGTTGGGAACGTATTGTTAGCAAAGCTGCCGAACGTACACGTGCCCTTGACCATGGTTACAAAGAGGCTCGTGAATTTAATGATGCCTGGAACAATATGATGCAATATTTACAGGAAACCGAAACAGTCTTGGATCAAATAATTGAGGAGGCCACCTCGTCCAAAGAACCACAAAAGATTAAAAAATGTATTGCAAGACTTAAGGATAGCCATCGCCAATTGACGGGTAAACAGTCGTTGTATGACTCTACAATGCGCAACGGCAAGAATCTCATGGAACGCGCTCCAAAGAGTGACGAACCAGTTCTCGGCAAAATGCTGAGCGAACTTAAAGACCAATGGACTCGCGTGTTATCGAAGAGCATTGAACGTCAACGTAAATTAGAAGAAGCTCTTCTCCTTTCCGGCCAATTCTCCGATGCTCTAGGTGAACTTTTAGAATGGTTGAAGAAAGCTAAACAACGTCTCAACGAAGATGGTCCTGTACACGGTGACTTGGAAACAGTTCAAGGTTTATGTGAGCAACACAAACATATTGAACATGATCTGCAAAAACGTGCTGCTCAAATGCAAGGTGTTCTTAAAACTGGTCGCGATTTGGAACGTTCAGGTAATAATCCAGATGTTGGCCGTCAACTAGATGAGTTGCAATCTATGTGGGATGATGTTAAAGGTGCCGCGGCAAAACGTGGCGAACGCTTACAATACGCTCTTAAAGATGCTGAAAAGCTTAACGGTAGTATTCAAGCTCTTTTCGATTGGTTAGATCATGCAGAGCAAAAATTACGTTATGCCAAGAATGCTCCTGATGACGAAAAGATATCTCGCGAAATGATGGACATGCACTTGGACTTCATGAATGATTTGCATACTCGTGAGAAGCAAAAGATTGAAACATTCGAATTTGCAGAAGAAATCATTGTCAAGGCTTACCCAGATGCCATACCAATTATTAAAAATTGGCTAAGTATTATTGAAGAACGCTGGGAAGAAGTCAAACAATGGGCCATTAATCGCGAAGCAAAATTGGAACAACATCTTCAGTCCCTTAAAGATCTTGATGATTGCATTGAAGAACTTTTAGCCTGGTTAAGTGGTTTGGAAGCGACATTGCTTAGTGAGTTTTTGTATTTTTTTATGTTTTAGATTTAAATTCTTACTGTATACCAATTCCAGATTTGGAGCGTGAATCATTGCCAGATGAAATTCCACCATTAGAAAAACTTATTGAAGATCACAAGGAATTCATGGAAAATACTGCAAGACGTCAGGCTGAAGTTGATCGCGCTTGCAAGCCGAAACAACTACCACCTGGTGCTCGCAGAAATACTAGAACTGGCAAGACACCAGTGTAAGTTTTAAATTAATCATAAATGAAGACAATATTCTCTCCCCACCAGCTTTGTTTTCTCCTTCCTTTACTTTTTTATTTTATTATCTTTTTGTTTAATTTTATTTTCGATTTTATTTTTTTGTTTTACTTTTTTTTNNTTTTTTTTTTTTTTTTTGAACACCCAAATTCCGAATCGTAAATCATTTTCCAATAGTCGTGGCTCAAGTCATGATATACGTGAACAGTCTCCCGATGGCACCTTAAGACGACAAAGGTTCGTTGTTGATGCAGTTTCAAATTCAAACTAAACCCAAATTCATTAAAGCTTTTTCAATTCAATTTATTTCGAATTCCGTTTTTTACGAAAAAAAAATATATATCTACCATTAATACATTAATTTTTCATAACAACACACATTCATAAATAGTATTAATTAGCATGAAACCTACCAAGAATAAATATAAAATGTGATATAAGCATTTTATATATTTACAACTTAACTGACAGTGAATCATTTTTAATATACCTTCGAATCAATAAACATACCTCCTAATCATATGAAAATTATTTAAAATATACAAATCCTAATAACAGAGTTTTTAAAAATCCATATTACAAATGCCATTAAGACCATTAAGTCAATTAAAATCAAAAAGTTTGCAATACATAAAATTAAAAATGCCCATTAATTTGCTTTAATCCCATACGCTTCTATTTTCTCCAGCCACTACAAACAAATACAATAACTTTTATTAATTAACAAATCTATGAAAATCAGATACTAATTTATTTACTCTTTTTTGACAGTTTCAAAGGATCACGAGACCAAGGCCTCAATACACGCAAATCAAGGTAAATACTAAATTTCACACATACATATGTTATAGAAATCATTTGTGCATGTTTAAGCTCAATCACATTGAAATTAAATTTATTTTGAAAATTGTTGCAATTTTTGAGTAAATTAAGTTTATTTCTAATCTTTCATTTTTTGTTATTATTTTGCTTTAATTGAAATATGTACGTTTCATTTATGAACATACATATGCATAAATATTTTTTGTCGTTTTATTTGTATTTTTGCTTATTTTGTTTTCTTTGTTTGTTCCTTTATTTCTTTTGTTTTTCTCTATGTTTTTGTATGCTTTTGTTTTTGTCAACTCTTTTTCCGCATTCATTATTATGTTGCTCGTCAATCAACATTTAACTGACACTTCTACTGTTTATTGTTTGTTCAAACATATGCAGTAGTCGTATGACTCCAAGTCGTGATACTCCTGATAGAGACCGTTTACCTCATTATGGTCCACGATTCTCGCCAAGGTAAGTGCATGTTGCATATTGTTTTGTTCATAAATTTATGTGTATGTATATATCGTCTAGTCCATTTGATCTTTTTTTTTTTCATTCGAAACACTTGAAACGTGATTATTTGAAATCGATGTAAGAAAGAACTTTAAATGGGCTAACTATGTGTTACATACCTTTAGATATATGTATGTCTAGTATGTATTGTTTTTGAATGTTTAGTTTTTTTATGAAATGTTTCTTTGTGCATTGTAATATTCGGCTAAAATTTTGAGATATTAAATTTTACTATCGAAAACCATTTATTTAATTGTCGATATGAATTCTCCTACTTAGCTCTATTGGTCCCGAACTGGAATTCCGTTCACCAAGAGCCAAGTTGTTATGGGACAAATGGCGTCATGTATGGATGTTATCATGGGAACGCCAACGTCGTTTGAATGATCATCTTATGTACTTGAAGGATTTGGAACGTGTTCGCAACTTCAGCTGGGATGACTGGAGAAAGAGAGTAAGTACAGATTTTAATTATATAAGGAATTTGGTAAAAGTGTTTAATTTACTTTTTACTTTTAGTTCTTGAAATACATGAACCACAAGAAATCAAGATTAACCGATTTGTTCCGTAAAATGGATAAAGACAATAATGGTTTAATACCCAGAGGAGAATTTATCGATGGCATTTTGAATACCAGTAAGTATTATGTTTACTATGCAAAAACGATGGATATAAGAATAAAATTAAAATCAATTGTAGAATTTGATACATCACGCATGGAAATGGGTGCTGTTGCTGATTTATTTGATCGCAATGGTGAAGGTTTAATCGATTGGCAAGAATTTATTGCTGCTCTACGACCCGATTGGCAGGAACGTAAACCACAAACCGATTCCGATAAGATACACGATGAAGTCAAACGTTTAGTTATGCTTTGCACTTGTCGACAGAAATTCCGTGTATTCCAAGTTGGCGAAGGCAAATATAGGGTAAGTTGTCATTTTTTTTTTTTTTTCTATTTATTCCAAGTTATGTTTTAAAAATTTTAAAAAGAAACAAAAATATTTTATGTAAATTATCTGTTTTTTTCGAGCTTCAGACTTGTTGTTACAAATGGCTTACTGCAATATTGGACAACGAAAAGGCAAGATTTATGTCAGTTTTTTCTGTGTTCATGTTTGTGATAACAATGTCTTTCTATGTCGTTCGTTTGTTTTAAATATTGTAATATGATTTATGTGTCTATGTGTTTAAATGTTTAAATTTATAGCCATTATCGGGTCATTTGATGAATGACGAAATATTGGCAAGTTAAAGAAGAAAACCTTTTTGAAACAACAATTAGTCTCAAGCTCAAAGAAAAATAAAAATATACAGAAAATTTTTAAAACTCAAACATTAACTTAAAATTTAAAATATATTTCAGTTCGGAGATTCGCAAAAATTACGCCTTGTTCGTATTTTGCGCAGTACTGTAATGGTGCGTGTTGGTGGCGGCTGGGTCGCCTTAGATGAATTCCTTCAAAAGAATGATCCTTGTCGCGGTAAGAAATGTGTTAATTTTATTAGAAAAATATTTTCTTTTGCATATTTAGAACATTTTGTTTTAATGGTGATACACAAGAAATTCATTTAAAAAACAAACTTCATCAGTCTTAAATTGTTTAAATAGTTAGAAATCATAAATAAATCATTTACTCATTCATTATTTCATTCATTATTTTCATTAATCTTAATAAATGCCGTAGTAAATATTGTTACATTCACCAATTCATCCATTAAAAATTGAAATAATTAATTACTTATTCATTACATTGTAAGTAGTCATTAGTTAACGGAATTGATTTTTGTAGAAGATAATAATCGATTTGTTTATATTGAAAACAAAAAAAATCAAACTTAATGTTTTCAATATAAAAAAGTTTTATTTATTATCGAGTTACAAATTGAAGTCCAAAAATTGACTACTATTAAAGTTTTAAATTGTGATTTTATTGTTTAATTATTTCAATTGTTATTATCAATGTAGATGGATTAATACAAACTTATTAACGATTTAATATCAACTTTAATGTTTTTGTATCATTTGAATAAGTTAGATTAATTGAACTTTGAAATTTAGTACAAATCAATCAAATACCATTAAAACATCCATATATCTCCACCATCATTTTCTCATCACCATTTACCTACATATACATACATATATCATTGAAATATCAATTCAATAGTGTATCTAGTCTATTATATAATAATTAATTAATGCAAAACGGGAATGGTCATTTAACAAACATCTTTGACAACAGTATTAATAATAATCCAAACAAACAAAAAAAATATTTTAAATAATCAAATTGTGATCTTACAAAATAAAAACAGAAAAATATGTACTAAAAATCAATAACAATTATAATAATAATATAACAGTTATTGGACAAATATAATTCTATTGGGCTTAACTACATGTACTATATTAAACTAATTTTTTAACTAGAGTAATTACAAACAACACCAGAAATTATGCATTTTATAATTAAAATTTTTATATGACCAACGAAACAAAAATATAGTAAACATTTTACTTTTATTTAATAAACGCTTCTATATTTGTTTGTTGTTTTGTTAACCAAAAATATTAAAAAAAAATCCATCAATTAATAAATTAATATTTCATATTTTAACATTATCGCATGCATGCTTAAAATTATCTGTATTGAATATGTTTCATTATTAGTAATAATCATTCAATCAAAAGGCTTTCCAATGCGAATAGAAAATATTGAAACCGTTTTGCTGATTATAAAATTCCTTAGAAATATAATCATGTTCTCGTTTAATTACAATTTTAATGTAATTAGAAATAAAAAAAATTAATTTCTTTATACATTTCAAAATCATATTTAAGTTCACCTTTAAATGTTATTGGTTATATAAACAAATCAAAAGTAACGTGAGCGAAATGAATTAGCATTAAATTGTTCAGATTTCTCAGCATGTAAAGAATTTATTATTTCATACAATTCTTTGTTGGCAAACATTTTCGTAATTTTTTTTAAAAAGCCTGTAAGTCAGTTTCCATGCAGTTATTCGAAACTGATTAGGAATATTATATACAATCCTTTTTCTCCACGCCAAAACATGTTGATAGTTGCAATTTATTTACGCTTACGTTATTTTACATAATTTCTAGTGATAAATCAAGTTTTTTTTTAAATATATAAACATACCTAAAAAGTGATTGAACTACAATAAAAAAAGACCAAAGTACTTTTTCAAACTGTTAAAGAACTGTAAGCTTATACATACTTACTTATACAACTAATATGTGATACACCAATGAAAGTAAAAGATAATTCAATAACCCTAATCTCGTTTAATAAATATTTTTCGACCACATATATTTCATATGTTTTTCTATGTGGAAAGTACTACATGCAAACAGTTTTGATTACATTAGTAAATACAGTATGAGCTTTATTAAAAGTATTTTGCATTTTAAGCTTTAAAAACCGTATTGCTTCATTTTATTTCAACTTATATAATAATTTGTTATTAAATGCCTTAATTTTCACCTTAGATTATTAAATATGCTTTTTATCTTAATTATTTTTTTATGTATTTTTTTTTTATTTATGTTTTTTAATTTGATTTTTTGGCTTTTTTTTTTTCTTTTTTTGTGTTCCTTTTTTTAAATATATCAACAATGCAAATGAACAAAAACTGTTTTCAAACCATAAAAAATTCTAAATGTTAAAAAAATCTTTTGCATAAAAATGTTTGCAATATTTCAATTTGTAAACAAATTCAAAATTCTTAAAAAACTCAACGAATTCCATGAAAACAAACTAATTTAACTTTGAATGGCTAAATGTTGTTGTTGCAATCAACAATGCTTTAATGCTCTTTGTTGCTTTCGAAATCATATCAATTAAATTATCAATCAATGAATCATAAAAATCCTGAATGAATTTTATTGTTGTTTGTCAATGTTGTTATTTACCCTTTTATGTGACATGGGGTTATATGAATGACAAAAAAAAAAAAAAATAATTGCAAATGCAAAAAAACAAAACAAAAAATATGTATATTCGTATTGTGATTTTGCATTGAAATGCTCAGCTAAGGGACGTACTAATATTGAATTGCGTGAACAATTTATATTGGCTGATGGTGTATCACAAAGCATGGCTGCCTTTACGCCTAGACGTTCAATACCAAATGCTGCTCAAAATGGTAACAACTTGCCGCCCTATATGAACTCACAAGGTCCTATTATGAAGGTAAATAGTAACGAATCTATATCATCGACTAAACTCTTAAAACAACATTCATTTAAACATCATCATTATATAACATCAGTAACCACCCCAACAAAAAAAAAAATATGCTCCCATTCTCAGTCAGTGTGCCCTTTTTATTTTTCAATTATTTGTTGTCAAATTGTATATCATGAATTCTATAAAAAACGAAATGAATTGCGATTTTTTTGGAACTAAAAACGTTTAATTGTTTTGAAAAAATTTAATAAGATTATTTAATATTTCTTTTCCTGGAATTCATGATATGCACTTATATAGAAATTGTAAAACATGTGAAAGGTAAGTTATCTATGCATCAGAGAATCACAAGAAAGGCATAACTATTTATCACATGCAATACGATGAAATATATTTTTATTATAATTACTATTTTTACCAAGCATGTTATACTTTTATTATTTGATTTTGTTATTTTTTATTATGCAATAGAAAAAAAGAAATTTATACATATATAGAGCTATGTTTTCACTTATATTCATGCACATATGCGAGTGCTGCTATTTTATGTTAAATGAGCTTAAATTACATAAGTTAATGTCACTTTATGATTATTTGATTTATTTTGTCAAGTGAAGCACTTTCAAAGATCACTATTTTGATAAAAATCAAAATTTTACTGGATTTTTTTTCTTTTTACAAAACAACCCGTAAAAGAAACGTAAATATTTTTGGTAGAATATATACATATATATTTTTTTCGATTTATTACAATTGAAACTGTGTTTTTTAAATGATCATTCAACCGGTTGCGTGCAAAAACTATTCACCACCTTATTTATAATTTCCTAAAAACAAAAAAACAAATTTTTCTTATAACATAATCGTAGCTGATGAACATTTGGCTGAATTAATGCCAATATTTGAACGTATACGTGCACAAGAACAAGTTCCATGCGCCTTTCCTATACATATGGGTGCCGGTGGCACCGTGTTTGTACGTTGCAATAGTAGTCGTTCTGTACCATTAAGTCCACATGTACTACATTGCCATCCTACTACGCATTGGGTAAGTTGAAACTAATTTAGTTATGCAATGGTCACCTGTCTGAAGGATTCAACCTATAAAAACATAAAATACTTATAAAAGAAGAGTACACACAAGACGTTTAATTTTACTCTCGTTTATTGGGGTGCAAAATAATTTTCATTGTGTTAATCATAAAATTTTCTCTTACCTTAAACTAAAACGGTTTAATAATTTTATTATATTTATTTTTTTTTTACTACTTAATCGTAATATTAATATAGGTGCGCGAACGTTCTGTACGATCAATACCAATGACAAAGACAACAAATACTCGCTCGTCGTTATCGGCTTCAACACCAGATTCATTGAGCGATAATGAGGGAAGTCATGGTCATGCTTCGGGCCGTTACACACCACGTAAAGTTACATATACCAGCACAAGGACAGGTATGACACCTGGTGGTTCCAGAGCTGGTTCAAAGCCAAATTCTCGCCCTCTAAGTAGACAAGGTTCTAAACCTCCATCACGTCATGGTTCCACTCTATCACTTGATAGTACAGGTAAATAATTTTATTTAGTTTTACTAAACATTTTAATGTGTAACTAATCAACTTTTTAATTGAATATATAGATGAACATACTCCATCACGCATTCCACAACGTAAACCATCTGCCACTAATTCAATTTCTGGCACTGGTACAACACCACGTCCCTCTAGACTATCCGTTACACCAACAACATCTCGAACAAATGGTACAATTACAAGAAAAACAGCATCCGGATCCGCCAGTCCAGCTCCGACTAGGTAAATAACTATATAATTATATTTTTTATTATTAGAAATATATAAAATTATAAAAAAAAAAAATCAAACATTTTCAGTTAAATTTTTTTAATTTTTTCTTTCATATCTATAATATTTTCCTATTTATTTGAAATGCATGATCAAGTACACATTTTTTTGTTCATTATCAAAGAACCCTTTTATAATTTATAGAAATTTTATGTACTTCATTATTACGTAATTTTTATCTTTTTTCCAAATTTTATTCATAGTAATTTTGATAGTTCTCAAGAACAAGTCTAAAGGATAAAAAATATGTTAAAGAATGAAACTCTAATGATTTTAATATTAAAATTATTTTATCATTCTAATCATAGACAATGATTCTAACATTAAATTTGTCAAATCTTGTCGTATAAACTGAGATTTATTTAACTTCTGAATGTTATTTTTTGTGAATTTTGAGTTTTTTATACCAAACACATATTCACTTTGTCCAAGAATATTTGAAATTTTCAAGAAATTTTTAAAATTCTCTGCAAAAAAAAAAAAAATATAAATCATAAAATCAGCGTTCATTTGGGATTAGATATTTGGGATTAAATTAACATAGTATTGAAAGATACGTTTAAATAATATCCCTAATTAGGCATCTAAATGTCAAACCGCTTATACAAAATTATAAATATAATTCAGCTAACAAGTTAAAATTTTAATTTTTTAAATTAGTTTGGGTGTTTAATGAAAAGTGTTGAAAGATCATTTTGCATATTAGGTCATTAAATAATAATAGATCAATAAAAAAATAAACACAATTGTATATTTTCATTTATTAAAAAATATATATATTTAATAAATTTTTATATTTTTATTTTTCTTTCAAATTTATTTATACATCATCATAAATTGGCATGTATCCTTGTTTTAAAATCGAAACAAAATATAATTATCATATAATTTACATCGACTAAAACCAACAACAACAACAATAAACACAACACAAACAAAAATTAAAACATTTAACAATGACTTTATCCACATTGAAACTAAAAACACTTAATACACCAAAACTAAATTGATTGCTAAAATAAAAAAAAATAAAATTAAATTAAATTAAAATTACACTCAAAAAGCAACGGAGGCATGAGTAGATCATCAAGTATACCAGCACTAACAGGCTATGGCTTTAAATCTAGGTAAAACCAAATAAAATTACATACAAACATACTTAACAAAAATATCATATCATCTACACATTATATTTACCTAATAATTCCTACTCTCTATCGCTAATTTTGTTTGTCTTACATATAATTTATAATTAACTCATCAATCCTTAACATTACGTTTAATTTGATTAATTTGAGTTTTCTGTTATATCCATATGTATGTATTTATTATTAAGTATTACATTATCTATTACATTATATTATAAAGTATTATGAATAATTATCTTTATATTATTATATCTATTTTTTCCCCAATTTTCTCTTCTTTACTTAATTGCTAAACCTATAATCTATTAAAAGCAATCGTATGTCAAGGATACCAGTTAAAGTATCAAGTTCATTGAGTGCTAATTCTTCACCTACAAGTTCTACTGCAAATAGTGTGATTAATCCTAACAATTTGGGGTAAATCAAATCAGAAATATGCACTCTTTCAAAGCCTATAACTACACACATATATGTATATGTACACCTATACCTTAAACATAGATATATAACATAAAGACCTACCAGCATCGTATCTACATAAATATTATTATTAGTAATTTGTTAAAACAAAAGAATTGCAATTTTAGTTAAAATACAAGTAATTATAAAATTATTTTTAGCTTTATAAAATTTATGTTTAATTTTGTTTTCGTTATTGTTACTGTTTTTTCGTTTTGTGCATTCAATTTAATGTTTTGTTTTTATTGCTTGCTTTCCAATCCTCGAAATTAATTATCTTTTAGAAGTTCTAAGTTAAAAGTAGACTTTAAAAATTAATATTTTTTTATCCAATGCAACCTCTCAACTTTTTTATTTGTGCTTTGTTCGAGTATTACAAGTTTTAGTCAGAAATTGTTAGACTAACAAGAAAATACATTGGATTTTTTGAGTTTTTGCAAATTCTGACTAAATTTGACAAGTATTGGAACAGAGCTAATAAATAAAACAAAGATATATTTTTCAAAATTTCTCCACATATAAAAAAAATCGAAAATGCATAATGCCTAATTTTGCCTCTATTATTTAATTGGAATGCAAACTAATAATAAATCTATTATTTAATTGGAATGCAGTTTCTTAACTAATAATAAATTTATAGGTATAACTATTAAAAATATTATCGCTGCTTATAAAATTTACAAAATCTGGATGGATATTTTCAGAGAATTCTCGATATACATGAAAAAATAGAGCTGTTATATACAATTTACTATTCCACATATGAAAATTTTAATGTTTTATATTTTTCTTAAACCTAAGTATTAAAATAATGTGCCTTATGTTCAATTTTTAGGTATTTTTGTTTCAAGTTATTTTGTATTATAAATGTTTGTCGTTTGTGTTTTTAGTGTTTTTTAAAGTTCTTCAAATTAAATATTTTAAAACCATTTTTAATATTAACATATCTTTCTTTTTATATTACTTTCTAAGGCGCACTAGTGGCACTTCAACGCCATCAGGCACACAAACACCCAGAAAAAGTTCTGCTGAACCAACATTTAGCTCAACAATGCGCAGTCGAACATCCCGTGGTACAACGCCTGTAGAAAAACGCGAACCATTTAGACTCTAAACTATAAAATGTTTAATTGTAACGGAAAAGGAGTATAAATTCTAATTCAACAACAACAACTACAACAAACAACATAAATATTAACGCACACCATATGTATTGTAATGACTACAAGTTCTTATATATTAATAAGAAATACTAGACATATAAATTTTACTAACAAAACAACAAGTTTCAAAATCTTAAACTAACGATAATACGTAAAAACACAGAAACAAATTAATTTGTTTTTATAGACCCCCCCCCCCCCCCCCCACAACAAAAGATAGAATATATTACATAAATTTTGATGTATGTATGAAATAATGTATTTAGGATTTTGTATGAAACTATTATCGCCAGATGTTTTAAAAAAACATTAATAGTTTCTGCAAAAGAAATAGATACAAAATTTCCTTTGACAAAAATAATTAAAACATACACACAAAAAGACATAAAACCTCAATGATTTTTTTTTACTATTTATAAAAACCTAATTGTTATTTATACTAATTTTAACTTTAATAACTATACTACTTATTATTATTATTTTTTTCTTTTTTGTTTAATACCTTTCCTTTCAAATTATACAATTTAATTTATTATTTTTTTAATTTGTGTTATTTTTCTGAAAAATATGAACCTTATTTTATTTAATGTATATAAATACTTTATAGAACACTCCAAGTGCTTTAAGTCAAAAGAATTGCAAAATATTTAATATATATAAAAACAAATTTATATTACAAAACCAAAAACAAAACAAAAAAATATATAAAACAAGTACACATTCGAATTAAAGTCACATTATCATTATTGTTATTCCGATGTGAAATGGTTTAAAATCGCCAGTTTAAATCATTTTACATCGGTGCAAATTGTTAATGTGCAAAAAATAATTACTAATTATTAAATAGAAAAAGCAAAAATTAAAAAAAAAAATATAAGAATAGACTTTAAAATAATGTTTTCTTTTTGTTTCTTGCTTTATATTTCCCTTAGTTAAACAAACATTTTATAATCTACTTATAATATAATTTTATGCAAATAGCAAAAATGAAAAAAAGAAAAAAAAATATACTAAAAGTCATTATTGTAAGTTTAATATTATTAATATTATTTAAGAAATCATACTACTTTTTGTTTTTTTTTTTTTTACATAATCATATTTAAAATAAATATGCAAATACTGTATAATACTAATACTAAATTATTATGTTATCGATTAAAATGAATAATTGATTTTTTTTAATTTTTTATATAAAAAACAAAATTGAAATAAAAATATAATATAATAACATAAAAATGATTTGTTTTTAATTTTAAATATCTCATTCAAGAATAATGAAATTTAAATGGTAATGTGTTTCAAGATTATTGAATTATCTCCAATAAAAATAAAGTTTCTAATTAAAAATTAAAATTTTTTCAAATTTTAATTCATGTCCCTAAAATTATTATGTTAAGATTATGTTCGTTGACACATATATTTATGGCTCCGTTTTTAAAATCAGATTTTTTTCAATCGATGAAAACTTTGTGTTGTAATAAGTAAATTCATATTAGGGAGGAGGGTGCCGTCCGATTGTCGGAATTGAGATTTCATTTGCATATATTCACAACTTTATTCACTGCGTAAACGAAAACAGGACGCAACAATTAACGTGATATAAAAAGCGGTATTCTAAAGAGGGACTTTTAATATACAGGATAGATCTAATAGCTCCACACGATTAAATTTAAAAGATGATGGAAATACATTGGACTTATGAAAATATAAAAAGGCAGTTCTCTGAACTCTAATAAAGTTGAAATTTACGATTTTACTCAAAATGTACCACACTAAGTATCTCTAATGGTTCATGTTTCCTCGGATTAGCAGAAAACAAATAATCTTTAAAATTTGTTCTCTACACACATACAATTTACCCCTCTAGTAAATTTTATGTGTACAAGTAGATTGGATGAAACCGAAAATTTGCATAATATAGTTTTTGAAATTAGGACCGCAACGTCTCACAAAGTTATTTTGCCTTGTCATAAGCCTTGCCTCCACAAGCCTCCACTATATGCTTCCCTTACGATTTCGGGGTGAACGGTTTTATAACATCAGTTATGTATTGTGGAATTACTGAATTAACCGATAGTTAATTACTAATGTTTTTGGGACATCAGGGTATAAGAGGCAAACAAGACTGATGAATGTGCAGTAATGATTAGGACCTGCAGAAATTACGACCATATAGCTTGCAGTTGACCTGTATGACATTAATGACTCTTCAGCTTCTTAGGTCCGCAGAAGAACTCAGATCTTGTTTTATTTCCATTGCATATGGATAAGTTTTCTATTAAGTGTCATCACAAATCACTGCATGTCAGACAAATGTCAGGGTTATCCTTGAAATAATTCCTGTATAAGCTGTTAATTCTGAGTCTTACATTAAGTTTGTGTTTTTTATTTAAAATTTTTTAGGAACACATAAAAGGAAGGGAAAGAAGAAAAGCAGTGACCATTTTAACATAAATTTACTTAACGTTGCGATAAATGTTACTACTAACAGAAAGCTTAGAGTTTTGACTAGAAATAAAAACTTTTTAAGATCCATAAATCAGAAATTCGGACCAAGTTAAAAATCCTTTGAATCCACATATAAGATTGAAGATTTATTTGACTGATCCAAGACAGAATGTCGTAAATGATGAATATCTTATGAAACCTGTAAACTAATATAGGAAAGGAAAGATTTTAATCATCTTAAAATTTGCGCTAGAAATGTTTACATAATCAAATGCATAGTGATCCGCCCGTAATCAAATTATAGCCCTTGATGACCACAGGTGAGAAATAAATACCATCGATTTAAAAAGGACAGAATGGCGAACATCTGTTGAGGTCCTATTATCTTTATAAAAACAAAGTTAACATAAATATACTTGACGAAGGTGCGGATAAAAAATCTATTTTTTGAGGTATTATTAATCAATTTAACCATTATATTAATTTCTACTTTAAACCAAAATCTCCTCAGTGTACTAAATAAATTGGCGATATTCCATATGTAGACTCCAATCGGTTCCATTGAAATAAAATATGAACAGTCGTTTGAGAATTGAGAAAATGTTTTGGTTTTTTTCTATGTTACATACATCTACATAAACGCATTATACCCTCTCCACCTAAGGTGGACAAAATATTTTTTTTTACCAAAAAGTGTCGTGAATATTATTTTTAATTCGTATGGCAACACTAATAATCAATTTATATGACGCCGTTAAAAAATTATACTAGCACCGAACTCTGATCAGTGATCATATTCACTTTATTGTTATTGTGTTTTTGTATTTAATTTGTTTAGATTTTTTTTTTTGTCATATTTTAAATGTTTAAAATTTACTTCTTAAATTAGTGTTT
Source organism: Chrysomya rufifacies (assembly GCA_014858695.1). NCBI lineage: Eukaryota > Metazoa > Arthropoda > Insecta > Diptera > Calliphoridae > Chrysomya > Chrysomya rufifacies. The sequence continues at coordinate 8,861 of JACGTJ010006978.1, read as the reverse complement.
TAAATTGTTGTTTCGTTATACTAAATTATATTACTTGTATTTTAAAGACAATCAATTGATTATGAATCGAGATGAACATCTTTTTTGGTTTCATGGAAAAATTTCTCGTGAACATGCCGAAGAGCTAATTAGAAATGGTACATTTATGCAAAATTTAATCTTACTAGATACTTAATTGCTAATTAATTTTTCACTTCTGATTTCCACCATGTAGAGGGAAGTGAAGATGGGACATTTTTAGTGCGAGAGAGTAACACTGCTCCAGGAGATTTCGTATTAACTTTAATGTACCAGGGCGAGGTTTGTCATTATCAAATAAGACGTCACGGTGAAGACGCCTTTTTCTCAATTGAAGATAAGGTCAAGATTCTACATGGCTTAGACACTTTGGTCGATTTTTACCAACAAGCTCCAAATGGTTTAGTAACCAAACTTACAAAGCATATACGAAAGGATCCCCCTCCTAATGGCACTCGTAGTCATGGCAGCACTAATCTTCTACATCGAGCTGTAATGAATAATAATCATATTGTGGTATCTGAACTTTTAAAGTGCGGCTACCGAAATGTTGATGCCAAAAATCAACATGGACAGACTGCTATGCACTTGGTTGCATTGAAAGGCGATGAGACAATGTTAAATTTATTAATAAATGCTGGTGTTAATGTAAATTGTATGGATACTGATAACTATATGCCTCTGCATGTAAGTGTGTATTCTTAAATATATTTTAGCACTTTTTAAATATAATTTTTTTCCTTAGTATGCATGTCGTCATCAGCCAGCTTCTTTCATAAAAACCTTAATTTTAGCAAATGCTAATGTTCAAGGGCGTAACATAAAAAATGGTTATGTACCATTGCACGAAGCTGCAAAGCATGGAAATTTAGATGCTGTTAAAGAGATTTTGGCAGTTAAAGCTCCGCTATTACCACGAACGTCAATGGGAGAATTTCCAATAGATTTAGCCAAGGAAGCCAATCAGATAGATGTTGTCTCTTATTTGGAGGCTTATAAATTAGGACCTGCGACTACTTTTAAATCACAGTGGTACCATGGTACTTTAACAAGAGACGAAGCAGTTAATGTTTTAAAAAGTTTCGCCCAACAAATGAAAAATGATAATGTTGACATTGATACATCGGGTTGTTTTTTAGTACGATTTTCGGAAAGAAAAAATGCTGGTTCTGGATACGTCCTTACGTTACTTTTTGATAATGTTGCTAAAAATTTCATAATATCTCAATCTGTAAGTATATACTTATCTTTAGTATATAAAATACAAAGTCGGATCGCCGCATTCAAATCAACAAAATCCTGTATGCTTATTACTAAATTGGCTTTTTTCTCTTTTTTTATATTATTAAATATCGATAATGGGTTGATTAATGAAAAATATATGACAAAGGGAGAGAACATCGGTTACTATCATGAGAATATTAAATTGTTTTCAAAAAAAAAAAAAATAATTCAAATAATTGCTTTTCAAGTTTAAACTTTTTCTTTAATTTATAAATTAAAAAATTTTACGAATAAAAATATCATAAACTTTTAAAATATATGGGAAAACAATTCCATTTAGATTTTCCATTTTTTTTTTTTTAATTTAAGACGAACGCATTTTGGAAAATTGCACAATAATGTTTATAAATCAAAAAATCTTTAAGGATGTGATGTTATTGAATAAATTAAATATATTATTTTTTTTTAGCAGTCAAAATATTTATTCATTGATGATGGCCCATTTCTCCCATCCCTGGAACATTTGGTGGAACATTTTATGCGATTTGCTGATGGTCTTCCTGTTAATCTTAAATATCCCGTAGTGCCAAAACCAAAACCGCCCTTGCCTTTATTTTCAACTATGCCCAGATCAAGTCATAAGAAATCTACTGATGCCTTACAAGTGCCACAAAGTTCAATAGATACTAATTCACAGAATACTCCTCAATTGCCACAAAAAAATGCACAAACGACAGCTGTTGCAACTACTCATTCAAATAACGTAAAAAAGAAAGCAAAGGAACATACGTCTTCAGTATTCAATACTTTACGCTTGCGTAAAAGTAAACATAAAACAAAGTTCCATTCGATTGACCATAAATCTAGCGGTGATTTAAATGACGAAGAACAATTAAAACAAGCTGAAACTTTATTGAAAAGTTTATCATTTTCAACGGAATTTTCTGGACTGAATACAAGCGGAGAAAATATGGGCACTGTTGACACTGATGAGTTTTACAATGTTCCCAAAAATAATGCGGCTATTGACAAAAATGCTATACTAAAAGATATTCAAGTTGCCAGTTCTAAAGTCTCTTCAGAAAACGCAAATTTAGAAATGGAAAAGAAGACTGATGAGGAGGTTGAATATTTCACTAAAAGTGATTTAGTTATAGAGCGAGAACGCTGTAATAATACAACTCAAAAAAGGTATGGAAATATTGTAATATAAATTTAATAATAATAAAGTTTATATTAGCACAATTTTTATTATTTTTTAGTACAATACCTATACCGAATGCAAATGGATATATACCAACGGTAGACGTTAGAGTATTTAGAGAACGCAATGATCAAGAAACGGAATATTTTTCAAAAGAAGTTCTAGAAGCGTCTGCCGCAGAGTTGCGTGAATTTTCAAAAAATCCAGAACGTCTTGATTCATTAATATCTACAACTTCAAACGAAAGCGCTATCGCTCGTTATTTAAATCGTCAAAACAGTAATGCATCAACGACAACACAGGCTTCTGAAGCTGCTTGCATTGGATTTGATGGCGCAAAACCAAATTATATCATATCTCGTGAATGTTTGTTACTTGAATCTATAGTGGGAGAAGGTGAATTTGGTTCTGTTTATAGGGGATTTTTACTACAAAGAGATTTAGAAACTGGAGTTGAAATAAAACGCCGTGATGTTGCCATTAAAACTTTGCGCGATGAGCATTGTCGCAGCAATAAGCAAGAGTTTTTACGGGAGGCCTCCGTTATGATACGTTTAAAACATCATTGTATTGTCCAATTAATTGGTATATCAAAAGGCGAAACTCTAATGATGGTTCAGGAATTAGTTCCTCTTGGTTCTATGCTGCACTTTATATTAGATCATAGAGATAAAATAAATCCAAATTATGAATTAAAATTGTGGGCATCTCAGATTGCTTGTGGTATGTTAATACATGTCTAATTGAAACAGTACCACTAACTATTTTATTGTAGGCATGCACTATTTGGAACAACACCATTTTGTTCATCGCGATTTGGCAGCTCGCAATATTTTACTTGCCTCTCGAAATCAAGCTAAAATTAGTGATTTTGGTTTATCACGTGCATTGGGTAGTGGTAATGATTGTTATCAGGCAAGTCAAGGTGGTAAATGGCCTATAAAATGGTAATTTTATTTTATGAATATGTCATTATGTGCGATGTATAATATGTCGTTAATAATTTCAGGTATGCTCCTGAAAGTTACAACAATGGAATTTTCTCTCATGCAAGTGATGTATGGTCATTTGGTGTAACACTTTGGGAAATGTTTTCACTGGGAGAACCTCCTTATGGAGATATACTTGGCAGAGAAGCAATACAGCTAATTGAATGCGGTCAACGATTGCCTCAACCTGTACTTTGTCCAGCTCATATTTATACAATTATGCAAAACTGTTGGAATTACAAACCCAAGGATCGTCCTACTTTTCGTTATCTGACTGATTTCTTTGCAAGAGATCCAGATTACCAAAATATTTTGGAATTAATAACCACAGAAAACATTTCTTGAGTCCAGTTTACATTATAACAACAGCTAAACAGTGCAATTTTTACTATTCGATTCACACAAATTTAAACATTTAATATAAGAAATTGATGTTACTATGATGTGTATTATGTATTTTTAGTGATTATTTGTTATGTCATATCTCATTGTGTCAAATAGGAACTATTTTCCTAAAAAAATATTTATCCATAAGTATTAAAGTTAGCAATTCCAACAAAAATATTTTTACAAAATAAAAATATTACGTATATACATAATATTTTAAGCACTTTCATCTTATTTACTTTTTATTAGTCAATTAATTTTAACAAAAATACCAGCAAAAAAAGGACATGCAAAAAATATAGTTACTACTTATACTTTGTAGATTAGATTAGATTAGATTAGAGAAGGGCGATGCCTTAACCGTAGCATCTACACTCGGAGACCCTTGCGGGTCCATTGTGATACCTTCAAAAGAAAGAGAATAAGTAATTCTAGAAACCAAAATAGAATTGTAATTTTTGGAAGACTCTACTCGGATAACCAGTGCTATTAAGATCCGGAACCCAATAGCCTCGAGATCTACAAGAAATTGGCATCCAAACTAATTCGACCTGTGTATTATCATCGCTGAACAGTGACATAGAATATGTTTAATTGATTCTGGTTCATCAATATCATGACGTAACCTACAAAATTCAATGACTCTTATATTACACTCAGTAGTAAGTTACCCATGCCCATACTCAGTAGTAATTTATACTTAGCAGCGTTCAGGTCTGTTTATATTACCCTTGAAATTTTGCACCATTCTAACCAATTCATCTGCGATTTCATTGCCTACGATATCAGTGTGGCCCAGGACACAGCACAATCTCACTGTTCGATTAACCATTAGTTCTCTAAGTGCTGTCTTCACGCACCCACCACCTTAGATTTGGTTATAATTGAACTAATAGCTTTAGGTGCAGCCTGACTATCCACATAGAGTCACCTCTGAATCCGTTATAACGTTCTACTTGAAAAAGCTACAGGTAGTCTGTACGAGCTCTTAATCTTCGTGCCCGTGGTTATAACTGAACCAATAGCCTTAGCTGAAGCCTGACTATCCACATAGAGAGTCACCTCTGAATCTGTTATAACGTTAGTTAAGATTAACAGAATTTCTGCTATAAAAACCCTACAGGTAGTCTATACGAGCGCCCACAGTAAAAACACCTGTACCAGATCCGATGTCAATTTTGGAGTCATCAGTAAAGACTTCCAATCCTTCGAAAATAACAAGTCTTCTCTATTAGTAAAAACTATACCTGTAGTCACATCGTAGTCATGCCGCGAGGCAATATAGTCTGACTTGAGCTCCGAGGCCCTATTGCCATTACATATTTGTCCGAACCTGTCTACGATGCAACAATGACCCACATTGTTAGAACCTATAATACCCAGCAGCTTCAATCTCAGTAGGTTTCTTGATGCCATCCACACAGTAAACACCTTCAGAGGCATAAGAGTTAATTCTACGGGCACTAGTTATGCCAATTGAAGCACATCTTTTTGCTTTACCTAAGAGATCTCTATTGCTTCTGCGACTTAATGCTTGCCACCAGACAGAAGATCCATAGGTAAGAATAGGTATCACAATCGAGGTGTAAATCCAGCCCCTTTTAAGTCCTTCATGTACGTTTTGCATCCAATTTAGTTTACTATAAAAAACACATAGATGCTTAGCATTAGTCCTATACTTTATACCTTCCAGTAAATAGAACAAACTCTGTCTTAGTGTGATTTACTACCAACCCTTTATCCTTGGCCCAGGAGGATAGATCGACTAGAGAAGATTGCATAATCTCACTGATCGTGGGAAGAAATGTCCCTATGATCAGTAAAACTACGTTATCTGCATAAGCCATCCCCTTCCTGTCAAATTGAAATAGAATAGTATTGTCAGCAAGAAGCGAAAGAAGAGGTGAGAGTACACCCCCCTGAGGAGTACCAGTTTTCTTAAACAAACATCACCCAAGCCTGAGTTGATTATCTTGCTGATTCAATCAATCAAAATGTTATGTATGTTTAACTTAACTATTGATTGCTTGATAGCTTCAATTCAATATTATTGAAAGGTCCTTCGATATCCACGAATGTAAATTCTTTATGCTGCAGACCTTTCTCGATACTGCTCACCACTACATGAAGGGCGCTCTCGACAGATTTACCTTTAAGGTAAGCATGTTGA
>JACGTJ010006965.1:0-16313 GCA_014858695.1 Chrysomya rufifacies | reverse complement strand
AAAATAGTTCCTTTTATCATATCAAAAATATATTCAGTTTTATAAGTGCATAAATTTTTATTGATAGTATTAACTCTCAACCACTTTAACTGTTAGTTTGGCTCACTAAACTTAACGATTTCAAGAACTATACTACATTGTGTATGCTCTATTCCTGTGATAATACCTACTTCAAGTGATTATTAAAAGTTGAAAAAAAGAAAAAACCCTTTAATATAAGCAGTCGATAAAACGAAAGAAAAGTGTAAAAATGTTGTATTTATAATGCAAACACATCTTTAACCATACACATTGTCATTGAGGGCAACAACAAGAACTGCAGTGTACTTGGCATTTATGATTAGTGTAGAGAAGTAATATGTTCATATAAATGATGGAATCAGGAGGTGAGAATAATGAAGATGATATGGTATGGATATGGTCTATAGTTAGAATTGTTGCATGCATTATTATCTTTACTGTGAATATTATTATGCAAATGAAAATATTTTATCAAGTGGAAAATTGTCAGTCAGTTAAGAAGTACATTGTGGCGAATATGAATACACAAAACCGCAAATTATCTAAAGAAAACATATACTCAAATTCAAATTAACATAAAAAATAAGTGAACAGAGAAAAAGTTTATAATATAACTTTTATTTTTTGTCTTGTTTATAGGGAATTCTTGACATTTAGATTAAAATATACGGATTGCATAAATGATGTTTTCCAATGCTTGATTAAACAAATAGCCTCACTTGAGTATACTAAAGATAAAAATAAGAAAATCTTATATTTTATGGAAAAAATTAACAAGGATAACACAGTAAGAGGTAAAATTTTTTTTAAATGATTTGAGTAAGGTTTTAATTAAAAACTTAATTTTTAGGTTTTGAATTTTTTAATAAGTTGCGTTTAAAATCCAAATACAATGTTCAAGATGGCAATAATATAATTGAATTAAATCCTCTAAAAACTTTAGAAGAGAAAATGACAAACGCTGAAGATATTTACAAACAAGATCTGCTCAAATTTCCACGTTTTAAACAGAATAAAAAGAAAATTAGTAATACTCCCGAAGATTTAATTTTAAGTGCAAAGTAAGTTTTTTTCTTTTAATTATTACAACATATTTATTTCTTGATAATATTTTAAAGTATATTTCAATGTTTCCTTTACCCTTGAATTATCATACATTAAAACCCTTAACTCCTTCATTTTCTCGGTTTGGCCAAAGGTATTGCAATCAAATCCTTGACATTTTGATTTATCTAATGCGACTATAGGCAGCTCACATAAGGAGCAATATAAACCTATTAACTCACAGCGCTGTATCTCCATAAGAACATCTGTTAACAAAGGTATATCTTTAGCAGCATAATTTGCTTTTTCCAGTGATAATTTTAGTTCTTTATAATAAGTATATATAAGTTGCTGGCGATTTTCTTTTAAAACCTGCAATTCCAAACTGGTATTTAAAAAATAATTGATATCAAAACCACAACTGCCCCAAAAACAATTTTGAAAATCCACCTAAAAGCAAAGAAATTTTAAAATAAATTCTTAAGCTTTTCATAACATTGAAAGAAGAAAAAAAACTTACAAATACCACATCCTGCGGCTTATTGGAGACGGGATCATATTTATACAAAAAGTTATTAACCCATAAATCGCCATGATTTATAACATTAAATTTGGAATGTTTAGAATCCACTACTTCCATAACCCAGCTATTAAATTTGGGTATAATATCATTAACTTTTTGTGCCAAAGTTTCATAACCCAACCAATTTTTACACATATTTGCTACGTATTCAAAACCTCCAAAAGCTATAGCCTTAGCAATAGCATCAGAGGCACCTTTTTCGAAATGGGAACCATTTAAATTTGAAACTACCTCTGGATACTATAAATAAATTCAACATTTCTTTAATTTTTTAGATTATTAAAAAATATATTAACTCACATTTTTATAAAACATCATTGATGCTGCATGAAATTTAGCTATTTTTCTCATCAACACCTCGGCATGTTGTAAGTTTAAACCATTTATACGGTCTGCACAAAAATAGCCTAAAGAATTTAAATTCTCCAAAACATAATATTCCTCGTTATTATTTCTATGACTTTTCAAACATTTTGCATATAATTTATTTTCCAATTCTCCTTCACCTTTATTAGCCAATAACTTCTCCATAGCTGGCAATACTGTTTCAAACATAACCAGTTCATTGGAACCGATTTCGGCTATTTCCGGTATCATAAGTTTTATAATAAAAGATTTTTCCACAGAATTGCCATTCAATTCATAACATACCTCAACTTGATAAATTTCGCTACAAAAGTTTTCACCATTGGCGGCAGAAAGTTTAAAATTACAAGCTTTTAGTTGAAAAGCTTGGCTATTGTTTACATTGTGATAATTAAGGAGAGCGCTTTTGATAAGCTCTTCGTTGAGTAGGGGAGATAACACAGTATTTGACATGTTTGTGGATTGTAGAGGAAAATGAGCGGTAGGAGAACCGTTGGATTTAAAAACAAATAAACACTATTTCTCAAGAGACAAAGAACTTAACTGTAGCAAAGCTAATTGTAAACTGAAATGCGTACAAACATATTACTCATATTTTTCTTCTGCCAAGAAAGCTTTTCATGATTTCATAGTTCTCCAGACAGATAAACTTAAACTTTTATTGGTGTAATTCTTGTGTTTGAATTTCAACTGAGAATATCTTAAACAGTGTTACTTAACTTTTTTTTAATTACTGCTAAAAATCTTATGAAAATATTAGTATTTCTACAATCTGAAATAATATCGAACATTTTCGATTTCATTTCTTTATATTTTTATACCTTTCACTTATAGTGAAAGGGTATATATAAGTTTGTCATTCCGTTTGTAATTTCTACATTTTTGATCTGAGACCTCATAAAGTATATATGTTCTGAATCGTGGGTTCGAGAAAATTAGAAATATGCATGTCCGTCCGTCGGTTGGTATATCGTTTATGAAGGCCCCCGTCTATAAAGCTATACAATATATACATCAAATCATTCGTTAGGGTCGCGAGAACTTTTATATTTAAATTCGGCTTCATTGACTTCATTGTTTCTCTGGAAATTTTATTGATTTTCGGAGAATTTTTCGGATCAACATCTAACCGGATTCGATCATCTGGTACGGGGAATGGAATAGGCTATTTTTGAAGGATTTTTTTGTGTTAGCCAACTTAAGTAAAGGGTGTATAAGATGCGAATATAGCGTTCTTACTTGTTAAAGTTAAACTTATAATTCTTGTTATTAATTGTCGAGAAAAATACATATATGTCGAAAACTAGAGTCATTTTTAAATCTGTATATATAAATTTAGTGTAAAATTATGAAAAATTTTGTATATTTTCAGCATATATCTCGAAATTCCAAAAGAATTACGGAATACAGAAAATATAACAAAATTTTTAGATCCCTTTGAAAATATCAGTTTTAAAAGGTTTCGCAGTAAATTTACGAATATTCTTAATTCTTATAATTCGCAACAATCAATTGACATAAAAATGTATATAAATACCAAAAAATGGAAAATTCGTCAATGTGAACATAAAAGACGTCTCTTCAATGAACAACAACGTTTGGGTCTTTATCATGCCATGAATAAATATAAAATCTATCCAGATTATTGGAAATTTACCAAAACTTATAAAGGTGAAGTTAAGAATATAGAATTTTTTGATTTTATGAAAAATAAATGTAGAATTTGAAAAATTTTGTGTAAAAATATAAAAATTATATATATTTTATTATTATTATTTTTTTTTTTAAATAAATTTTATAAAATTAAAGCGAATAAATCTTTTATTTTCTATTAAATTGAATCTAGAATAAGTCAATTTCTTCAAAATATTTCAAATTATATTTTAATGTATCTACAACTCTTGGATTACTATACAAAAATCTTCTTAATTCTTTCATTTTCTCGGGCTGGTTAAACATGCTGACATCAAGACCTTGAGATAGAGTTTTGTCCAAAGCAAAAATCGGAAATTCACATAGAGCTACATAAAAACCTATAAATTCGCAACGTTTAATTTCATACAAAACATCTTCTAAACTAGGCACTTCCTCAAAGGGGTACTTCATAGCTTCTAAAGTTTTCTTTAAACTTTCATAGTAAATGTGTATGAGTTCTTGACGTCTGCTTTTCAAAACTTCTAATTCCAAACTAGAGTTCAAAAACCAATTTATATCAAAACCACAACTACCCCAGAAACAAAGTTGAAAATCCACCTTTAAAGAATTTCAAATTTCTAAGAGTTTATATGTTAAGTTAATAACATTTTTACTTACAAATAAAACATCTAAAGGTTTTCCCGTTTGTTCGTCGTATTTGTATAAGAAATTATTAATCCACAAATCGCCATGATTAATAACATTGAATTTGGATTTCTTAGCATTAACTACTTCAAATGCGAACTCATTATATTTGGGTATAATACCAAGAACTTTATCTGCTAAACGGTCATACGTAGGCCATTTTCTAATCATATTAGCCACATATTCAAAACCACCATAAGTAATGGCTTGGGAAATATCATCACAAGCACCCTTTTCAAAATGAGAACCCAAAAGTGATTCTACAATTTCCGGAGACTAAAAAAATATTGAGTTACGTTATTCTAATTTAGTAATAATTTTAAATTCACTCACTTTTTTGTTAAAAATCATGGAGCTAGCATGAAATTTTGCTATTTTTTTCATTAGCAGTTCTGCATGTTTAAAATCCAAACCTTTAGTGCGATCTTTACAATTGTAACCTAATGAATTTAGATTTTCCAAAACATATAACTCATTTGGTTCTCTTTTGCTAAGCCAACATTTTGCATGTAATTTTTCATTTGAATTTTCAATATTCATTTCTCTCAAACAATTTTCCATTGCTGGCAACACTGTTTTCAACATAATTTCTTCATTTGTACCCAGTTCTGCTATTTCGGGTATCATAACTTTAATAATAAACGATTTATGCTCAATATTGTTATTTATTTCATATTGTATTTCTACGCGATAAATCTCACTACAAAAGTATTCTCCATTGGCGGGAGAAAGCTTATAATCACAAGCTTTTATTTGAAATACTTCACCTTGATTTAGTTGGTGTAAATTTTGAAGAGCTTGCTGCATAAGTTCTTCGTTTAGTAGGGAAGATAGAATAGATTTAGACATATTTTATTTATGCTCTAGAGAACAGTAATTCCGAAAAAGAACTTAATGGTACTAAAGCCAATAATAGACTGAAGGAGAATAAAAATGTAAACGAAAATGAGTTGTTAGTATGTTATTAACAAACATTGTGAAATTAGCGAAAAAGTTTAAGTTAACTTGATTCTTAAATAATAAACTAAATTGTTATTAAATGGGATAAATTAGAGGTACTATTTTATGCGCTCACTAGCTGATCAAAAGGGTTCGTATATTTTCCATTTTGATATCATAAATTCACAACAATTAACTTCTTAAAGAATATCTTTTAAACTTAGAGATTCTTAATTTTCTCTAAGAATCTCCAATTTATACGCTCACTGGCTGATCTTTTTCATTCGTATAGGAAAACTAAGTACGGTACAAAAGGTTTCGTAAATTTTCCATTTTCTCGGGAAGGGAACAAATGCTTCTAAAATCTCAATCTCTAACTCTTGATATCATAAATTAACAACGATTGACTTCTTGAAGAATATCTTTTACACTTCTAAATCTCCTCTCGACTATAACTTAGAGATTCTTAACTTTGTCTAAGAATCTCCAATTTAAACGTTCACTGGCTGATATTTTTCATTTGTATAGGAAAACTAAATACGGTACAAAAGCTTTCGTAAATTTTCCATTTTCTCGGGAAGGGAACAAATGCTTCTAAAGTCTCACTCTTCAACTCTTGATATTATAAATTCACAACGTTTAACTTGTACTAAATATCTTTTAAACTTCTAAATTTCCCCTCGACTATAACTAAAAGATTCTTAACTTTGTCTTTAAGTTTCATAATAAGAACTTATGTCCAATAGCGAAGTGTCACGATGTCTTCCAGTTATAAATAATACATAGCTCAAGATTTTTCAAAATTACCCAGAATACACTTTTTTATTAAAAAATTTTACTCTTAAACTATAATAAATTTATATCTTCAAAATATTTTAAACAATATTTCAAAGTTTCCACGACTCGAGGATTAAGGTAAACTAATTTTCTTAATTCATGTAATTTTTCCGGCTGGTTAAAAATGTTGCAATCAATACCATTTGACTGAGATTTATCTAAGGCAATCATGGGAAATTCACATAAAGCTATATAAAAACCAATAAACTCACAACGCTTAATTTCAAAAAGAACATCTTCTAAAGTAGGAATCTTATTTGGGTTAAAATTCAATACACACAAAGTCTGTTTGAAATTTTCATAATAACATTGTATAAGTTCTGGACGTTTATCTCTTAAAACATTTAATTCTAAGCTGGAATAGAAGAATGTATTTAAATCAACGCCACAACTACCCCAAAAGCTAAGTTGAAAATCCACCTTTAAAAGATTCATTATTTAAAAATAAAAATTAAATCCTTATATTTAAACTTACAAATAAGACATCTATGGTTTATTATATTTATAAAGAAAATTATTGATCCACAGATCGCCATGATTGATAACATTAAATCGGGAATCTTTAGAATTAACTGCTTCAAATGCTAAACGATTAAATTTCCGTATAATTGAAAATAATTTATCTGCCAAAGATTCGAAGGTAGGCCAACTTTTAATCATATGCGAGATATATTTAAGACAACCATAGGTAAAAGGTTTAGGTTTTTCATTCAAATTTTCCACTTCAAATTGTGAAACCAAAAGTGATTTAACAATTTCGGGATACTAAAATGTTAAATATATATGAATTTTTTTAACTAACTTACAAAAATATATTTTAGAATACCTTTTGATTGAACAACATGGTGGCAGCATGGAACTTGGCAATTTTTTGCATTAATATCTTAGCATGTTCTAAATCTAAACCTTTGCTACGATTTGCACAATAATAATCCACTGAATTTAGATTTTCCAAAACATAAAACTCTAACGGTTTGACTGCGCTTAACAAACATTTAGCATGAAATTTATTAAAAACATTTTCATGATATAGTTCATTTAGAAAAATCTCTAAAGTTGGCAACACTGTTTTTAACATAATCTCTTCATTCGTACCCAATTCTGTTTCATCGGGTATGATCATTTTAACAATAAACGATTGCTTTTTGATGTTGTGATTTAGTTCACTACAAAAATGTTCTCCATTAGCGGGCACAATTTTAAAATCACAAGTTTTTATATTTAAATCATCTGTTTTGCTTAGTTGGTGTAAATTTTGCAGAGATTGCAAAATAAGCTCTTCGTTTAGTAGAGAAGGTAGAATTACTTTTGCCATTTGGTATGATAAGAAAATCTAATGGAGAAGTAGCTTATATTCCGAACGAACTGTAAGCTATCAAATTTAGCAATAGACTGATTACAAAAATAGCTTTAGGTGAATTAAGAGCAAATATTTTGTAGGAATAAAGATATCAGTTATGTCGCTTTGTATTACTAATTATTTTTTTGGTCCCACCATCAAAAAATAATGGGGGGGGTATATTGGGTTTGTCATTCCGTTTGTAACATGTTAAAATATTCATCTAAGACTCTAGATCTAAGTCCATCTAAAGATGTTTGTCTTTCTGTCTTTCTGTTGAAAGCACGAAGACTAAGGAAGACTAAATTTAGCACAAATATTTCTCTTATATAAGGTTTGTTTGCCTTTGAAAATGGGCAGAATTGAATTATAAATAACGCCAAGCCGAATAAAATATTCTTAACTGTTTTTATACTGGTCACCATTGTTATTCTGTTTGCAACAAGACTTCAAAATGTATATAGATTCTGGGACCTGTAAGACTCTATGATGATCTTGAAATGTTCGTTTGTCTGTCTGTTTACTGAAAGCATGAAAGAATTCTCAACGGACTTTTAAGCGTCAACTCATTTGCAATATTAAGATTCTATTACATTTTATTTAATTCAAATACAAATTATGTCATTTCACAAAATTTTTATATATATACTTTTTAATACATTGAAATTTTAGAAAATTTTAATATAATTTTATAATAACTTTACTTCTTCGAAATATTTTAAACTATATTTCAAAGTCTCCTTAACACGTGGTATATTGTACAATAAATCTCGAAATTCGTTCATTCTATCTGCATCATAGTAAATATTGCTATGAAGAACTTTGGACTGGGATTTTGCTAAGGCAATCATAGGAAATTCACAAAGTGCTTCATAAAAACCAATAATTTCGCAACGTTTAATTTCAAATAAAACATCTTCTAAAGTGGGAATCTCATCGGCAGAGAAATTCAAAGCTTTTAAAATTTGTTTTAAGCATTCATAATAAATTTCTATGAGTTTATGACGTTTATCTCTTAAAACTTCTAATTGTAAACTAGAGTTTAAGAGGAAATTTATATCAAAACCACAACTACCCCAAAAGCTAAGTTGAAAATCCACCTGCAAAAATATATAGAGTTCAAAGTTATTTGAACGATCTTTAAAAGGAAATATTAAACCTACAAATACAACATCTTTAGGTTTTCCACTGGCATTATCATATTTATAGAGGAAATTACTGCACCATAAATCGCCATGATTTATAACATTGAATTTGGAATTTTTAGAATTTACCACCTCAAATGTTAGTTCATTAAATTTAGGTATAATAGTAAGTATTTTATCACTTAAACTCTCAAATGAAGGCCATTTTCTAATCATCTTAGCCACATATTCAAAAGCTCCATAGGTATAATTTTTGCCAACTTCTGTAGTAACACCCTTTTCAAATATAGAACCCATAAGAGATTCTACAATATCGGGAAACTAAAAAGTATTTTATAAAAAATTAATATCATAAATTTCCTAAAAATTATTCATACTAACGTTTTTATTAAATAGCATGGAGGCGGCATGTAATTTGCCCAATTTTTCCATTATGAGTCTAGCGTGTTCAAAGTCCAAACCTTTGCAACGATCAACACAAAAGTAACCCAAAGAATTTAGATTTTCCAAAATAAAAAAAAATCATCCGGTTTACGTTCAGTTAACAAACATTTAGCATACAATTTAGTGCTATAATCATTTTCACTACATATTTCTTTTAAAGAATTTTCCATGGCTGGTAATACTCTTTCAAGCATTATTTCTTCATTTAAACCCTTTTCGGTTTCTTGGGGTAGCATAACTTTTACTATAAACGAGGTTTGTTGGGATTTTTCATTTAATTCATATTGAACTATCACTTGATATATCGAACTGCTAAAATTTTCACCATTAGCAGGAGAAAGCTTAAAATGACAAGCTTTAATTATTAAAGCTACTGCACTATTTAGTTGGTGGAGATTTAAAAGAGCTTGTTTAATAAGGTTTTTATTTAGCAGGAATGAGGGTACATCTGCTTGTGACATTTTCTAATATAATAAAAATATTTATTGTGTAACAATTATGTTTAAATATGCTACACTTTACGGAGAGATCTTTTAGATGCCAAAGCTAACTATGAACTAATTAGAGAAAGACAATTTATTTAAATAAGCATTGATAAAGATATTTTCTTATCTTAAAGACGACTTTTACTATAACTCCCTTAGCAGCTATGTTAAATGTAATAAAGAACTAAGCAACAACAGTGGTGAATAGAGAAAGAGAGAGAGAGAGAGAGAGTGAGAGAAAGAGTTCATGATTTGTGTTGGTGAAAACAAAGTAATTTCTGGGTTAATGCTTAGTTATATTCCTACTGTTTTGAAAATAATTGCTAAAATTCTCACATTTAACTGAAATAAAAGTCCATTCTTTACCCATGATGGGACGTTTCGTGCACCGTTCAATCAGTTGGAAATTATCGCAGAAATAGTGGTGAGGTATTTCATTCAAAGTTGTTTCAAAATTATGTTAAAAACAAAACAAATCGTTTTAAGACCACAGTGCGTATTTTAATATGAACTAAACAAAGTAAATTCAGTTATCTTAATATATCTATAAAAAGTAAATCATAATTTTTATACCCACCACTTAGATTGTTGTCGGTATATTCGATTTGTTAGTACGTGTGTAACATGTTAAAATATTCATCCAAAAAGAAAAGAGTTCTTATGAGATGTGACTTCATAAACTATTTATTATCTTGTAATTGAACATCATGTTGTAAATGAATATTTCAATTACAAAATGTGTAGTTTACTTCGAGTTCAGTTCTAGTCCTAATTTAGCTCAAAATAATAAAATTTTATGTATATAATCAGTAATAGAAAAAATCACTTAGTATTGAAATAAAGCAACAGAAGTTTTTGATCGATGTAATTTCTTAGTAACACAAATGCATTTTAAAATTCAATTCGAAGTTTTAAAATCGGAATATTTAAAACTGGTAAATGATTGTTGTCTTGACTAAGCACTAAGTCGTAGGTAATGCAGTATATGATAATATGGTTAATATGAACACCAGTACAGTATTACTACTAACAAAGAAACATTCACCAAATGGTAAATTTTATATAAAAATAGTTATCCCAACTGGAAATCTAGAAAGTAGCGATAAGAAACATACAAAAAAATATATTTTTCATGAATTCAAGTGAACTAGATTTGAATTAGATCTGAAATACAGGTGAACTAAAAATGAACCAGAGATGAACGAAAACTAAACTCAAACTGAACTAGAACTCAATTAGAAATGAAATTTACGATGGTTAGGATACAAAATTCCTAATGATTACATACGTCTACATAGAAGATACATTATCAAATACCTTAAATCTGGCAGCACATTACCAGATTCTTAGTAGAGACAACGCTATATTTAGAACAGCCAAAATGTTGGATATGGTTATTGTCTGTGCTAATGAGAACTTAAAATCGAAATAGTACCACCTCCAACACCGATGAAGTTGCCACTAGTTCATGTTCATGATATTAATGGGAAAATTTTCGTTTTGGAATTGTATAATAAATACCTAAACAAATGTAGGTCACGACTATATTTTAATCTTAATATTCCTAATAGCTTTTCGAAGGCAAATTTTCAAATGGATGTCACGACCGATCTGATCTATTCTTTCATAATGTTAAGAGGAAAAATGTTTTGTAAAATTTTCAAATTTCTAAATGAAACAACATTTTCAAAGGATCAAAATTTTTTAAAATTTTTATAAAGAAACTAAATTTTCCAAAATTTTCTGAAAATCTCTTAAAGAAAAATTTCAGAAAATTATCGTAAAGAAACAATATTTTCAAAAAATCAATCAAAATTTTGAAAAATATTTTTCAAATTTTCGAAATTACAGAAAATTTCCTAGAGAAATAAAATTTTAACAAAATATACAAAAGAAAAAAAATTTTCAACTTTTTGAAAATTAATATTTACCAAAATTTTGTAAGGAAAAAGTATGTTCAAATCAATTTTTTAAAATTCTTGATTATATAATTCCGATCTCCAGGGAGCGGGAATGTACATAAGTTTCATGAACATACCAGTTTTTTTAAACTTTCAGAACACTTCAAGCTCTACATAATATTTTACGAAATCAACTATTTTAACTTAATTACATAAATTTTCTGAAATATTTTCAGAAAATGTTAAATGTTTTATGTAAACGTGAATTAAGGTAAATTTTAGAATAGAACTTACGTGGTTATTGATTTTCAGCAATTTTTCTCTTAAATTGTGCAAATCTCTTTATAGCAAAACAAAAACACCACAAAATTTAATTATACTTTGTTTATATTGTTTACATTTAATCACATTATCAAACATTATCACCATCAATACGTTTTCTATTTTTCCTAAAACTTTCTTTCAATTCTGCTAAATCATTTATAGCCACAACACCGTCAGCATTTTCATTACCACCCAAACCATAACCCACACTATATACCGATATTGCACCCTCATACGTTTGCAATTGTATATCAATATGTTTCTCCTTCTTAAGTTTAATGATATCGCCAGAACCCAATAAAGTGCTGTGATCTTTATTGATGCACGTAAAAGATTGATAAAGAACTTTACGATCATCTTTATCACTTCTCATGCGTATTTTACAACCGAACGTGTGTTCGGGACATTCAATATCACCACAAATCCATTTGCCTTAAATTAAATTAACGAAATTAAAGATTTTTCTTTGAATATTTGATATTGGTTAATTTACCATTTTTATGTTCAAAATTTACGGTTTCCACATAGGAAATATTTTCAGTTTCCTCATGGAAATAATAATCATTTTTCACTGGTTTGCTATAAACCATTTCAAATGTTACATAAATTATTAAAATGCCAAGAAAATATTGTCTAAAACCCATTGTGAAATTGTATAGAATGTGATAGGGTCTAAACAAATTTGAATTTAAAACTGACTCAGTTCATTAGCTGTTTCAAGTTTTAAATATAAATATTAGAATTTTATTACTAAATTATTATGTTTACTCTTAAAATGTTTGAATTAAAAATTTTGTCTCTCTTGGCATTAATGCAAAACCTGTATTGAGCATTTTTTTGTTTACAAAAAACGGGGTAAAAAACATTTTAGTCATTTAATTAGTTCAAAAGATTATCTTGATTACAGAGAGTTTTATAATTCTATAATTTTGAAAATTTTGTTAGTATTAATTTGAAATGATTAATTGCTACCGTATTTATTGTTAAATTTGATAATAAATTTTATACTAATTAATATGAATAATAAACAATAATAAAACAAGTAAGAACGTTATATTCGGCTATGCCGAATCTTATTATATACCCTTCACTTAAGTGGGCTAACACAAAAAAATTCTCCAAAAATAGCCTATTCCATTTCCCCTTCGAGTTGGTTGAATCCGGTAAGATGTTGAACCGAAAAATTCTCCAAAAATCAATAAAATTTTTAGTAAAACAATGAAGTTTCTATGAACAAAATAAAATTTAATCGTTTTTTTGATAATAACTCGACTAATTACTAAGCGATTTGAAAAATATGGAGGGTCCAAGTCCATAGTATGTCAATATATTGAAAAATATGAAAAAATAACGGGTTTTTTTAGATATCTTCGCCATTTATGAATGGATTCTGCCGCAAAATTCTAGCAACCCTAACAAATGATTTGATATACATATTGTATAGCTTTATTGTCGGGGGCCTTCAAAAACGACATACCAACCGAGTGACTGACATGCATATTTCGATTATTTTTTTTGAACCCACACCTCAGAATATATATACTTTATGAGAGGCCTCAGATCAAAAATGTAGAATTACAAACGGAATAACAAACTTATATATACCCTTTTACTATAAGTGAAGGGTATAAATATGATTTTAAAAACAAATAATTACACTGGGTAACAAAAATTAAATTATTTTATGTAAACAATGATTTCCCGGTTTAAAAGTTCCTGATTTAACGAACAAATCTTTTATTTAGAATACCTTACATTACGAACAATTAATTAATCTTTAAAAACAAAGTTTGTTGACAATATATAAATGTCAGAAAAAAAGTTTAGGATAAAACTCCATTATCAGATTTGAGGTTCCGTTTCATTTTAGTGTCTGGGGGTATTAGTTTTATTAATTCGTTTGTAATATGTTGTAATATTCTTAAATTTAAGTTGATCTTAAACAATGTCGGTCCATCATTGTATCAGTTGAAAGCATTATATTTTTTTCTTGCACTTTTGGTACCTTTAAAATTGAGGTACATTTTAAAGGACCCTTTGTTACTTTCTATTAAAAATTATGTTATAATTCTACAAGAAACGTGTAAGTTAAAACCCTTCTTTTAGAGATTAAGGGTCAATATATGTTTGTCATACCGTTTGTAAGTTCTACATTTTTTATCTCGAAATATCATATCTGTTGGTACATTGTATATCATAAAGTTGTACAATATGTATATCAAATCATTCCTTAGGGATGCAGAAGTTTTACTTTTGAAATTCGTTAGAATCTGTTCATAAATGGCCAAGATATTTTTAAAAAATCATTAAATTTAATAATTTCAAAATGTTTTGACTATTTCTATATGAACTACGGACTTGAACCCGCCATATATCGATCAGAATCGAGGTTTAAAAAATCGAAATACGCATGTCCGCCCTCCCCTCTGTTGGTATATTGTTAATGAAAGCCCCCGATTATAAAGTTTTACAATAGGTATATCAAATCATTCCTTAGGGACGCAAAAGTTTTGCTTTTGAAATTCGCCAAAATCTGTTCGTAAATTACCAAGATATCTTTAAAAAACTATTAATTATTCTTATTTCAAAATATTTAATAGAGTTATTGTGATCTAAATTGTTTAAGTACCATTTCCCCTTTAAATTTTGAATTTTCCTAAAAGTACTAAAGTTTAGTACTTTGCTATCTTTTCTTAAGTCATGTAGGAGAAATTTTAATAAAGAATCAAAAATATTGTTTTACCCTCTGAGGATGAATTCCAAAAAATTATAAATCATCTGACTAAGGAGTATAAAATTTACTTAGAGTCTTTGTTTGTAAGGGAGATATAAAGATATTGTTTTCCCTTTTCAACTTGTAAACATTTAAATTTCTAAATTCCTTATTTCAAATTTCAACTTTTTCGGTTTAGTTTGCTTTCGTCATTTTTGCGTTTGAAAGTTTGGGGTTTAGATTTTTCGTCAAATTTAAAGCTATAGGCATAAAGTTTAATTTCAAGAGAGATGAGAAATCTAGTTAAATTTGACTTGTTATGATTATTTAACGTCATTGATATTATTTAAAACGGTTCAATATTTCTTAAAACTTACAAAATGTTGCAATATTTGGAACAACATTCCGGGGATTTTTGGCTTAATGTTTTAAATGGGATTCTATGAACAATTCTGACTCTATTTGTAATTATAGAAAACATTAGATTTGAGTGGCAACCTCTTAAAAAAACTCAGATTTACTCAAATCTTTTAGACTAACACTCTTTCGTTTAAGGAGAGAAACAAATCTAAAATTCAAACAAAAGTTTTATTCTGCTAAAGCAAATAATTAAAATTCTTTACCTGATTATCTATAGAGCAAATTTAGCTCTTTATTTTCAAATTCTCTTTAAAAGTGATTATTAATCTTATATAATTCTCTTTAAAAAGCGAAAACAAAAAATAAATTTAATAATTGTTGTTTAAATTTGTTTATATTATTAACATAATTTTAATTGTTTGATTCATTGACAATTTTTATATTTTTCTTAAAATCCTCTTTTAACATTTCTACATCTTTTAAAGCTACGATACCATTAATATTTTCAATACCTCCGGAAGCATAATGGCTTACATATGAAGATGCTGCATCATCATTGATTTCCAAATCTATATCAACAAGTTTTTCTTGCTTTAAATTAATAAAATTAACAGATCCCATTATATCATTATAATGCCTATCGAAACAATCAATACTTTTAGCTAGGAATTTACGACTTGCGTCTTCGTTTTGAACACGTAATTTACAGCCATAAGTATTTCGGGGACATTCAAGATCACCACAAATCCATTTATCTTATGAAAATCGTATAATTAGAAAATTTATTATATATATTGAAATTGAAATTATGCATTTACCATTTTTATGTTCAAATTTAATCATGGATTCCACATAGGAAATTTCACTGTTATCTTCATCTTCCAATGGTTTGGCATTAACGATTACAAAAGTTATACAAAATATTAAAACATATAAGAATATCTTCATTATAATACGAAAATAATTTGACCTTTCTAAAACTATTTTGTTTTAAAATTGAGTTGTATTATTAGCTGTTGGATGATTTAATTTAAATACACTGAACTAAATTTGCTTTTGTATTAAAACTTCTTTTGTTTTTATAGAAAAAAAATGGAAATACCGAATAATATATAGTTTACTGCAAAAGATTATTTTAATTATAAAAAACATTCTTTATTTTTATATTTGCTACAAAACTTAATTGATTAATTACCTGTGTTTTTTGTTTAATTTGGAATATGATATCAATAGTTTTAATAATTTAGTTGAAAAATATACAATGCAAAATGCAAATTAATATAGTTTCGTTTAAATTTATTTTAATATTATATATCTAACGTCATAGAACAACACTGGGCAACAGAAAATTATGCAAATATTAAAACGATAGATACACAAAAACGTACTGGTGTTCCCACAAGACACTTTAGATATTACAATAACACAACAATCACCACAACTTCAGTTCTAGTTCAGTTCTAGTTCAGTTC
>JACGTJ010006949.1:0-10424 GCA_014858695.1 Chrysomya rufifacies | reverse complement strand
TTCTAGTTCAGTTCTAGTTCAGTTCTAGTCTAGTTATAGTTCGGTTGCAGTTCAGTTCTAGTAGCATCCTTCCTTGAGAGAGATCCAAACCGAATAAATTTCTATATAATGTCAAATTGTTCTATCAATCTCTAAATATAAGAAGATTTCTGCCAAATATTTCAGAGTTAGATAAATACATGATCGATTGTCAAAAGTTAATTAGCTTAAAATTTCTGGCTGAAAACCTTAACAGTTACCATTAGCCCATTTTTGGTCTTACCCCTAAATTCTCCTTTTAAAAATCTTACTTAAAATCTAGAAAAATTATATATGTATATGACGTTATGTATGTAATATGTTTATAACACAAAGGATAAAAGAAGCCAAATGGTGAAATATAAAACAACATAATATTTAAGCATGATTTCGTTTTTCTCTCTATTTTATTTATGGCAAAAAAGAAAGAACTTGCACATTTGGGAAAGTTGTAGGATGAGCAAAAATAATAATCATAATGACTTTAACAGGCAAAAAAACGAAATCACAAAAAAGCGAGGAGTATGAGAATTTGGAGCGCAGACAACGAAAGCGATTGGCGATGAAAATTTTAGTACCAACAAAAACAAATGCCAATATGTATGTTGCATACTCAAATACACGTTCACTAAGCACCTATGTATACAATACAACTACAACATCACACTTATAACAAGGACTAGAAAATTCGGAGCATAACGAAATATAAACAAAATATACGAATTCAACTACTACAACAACATTATAATCATCATACTCTTGAACAATTTTTTTTCGTGCCCGAACTTAAAACGCAACCAACTATTACAACAACAAAAAGCTACAATAGACTAACAAAAAAAAAATGAAACACGAAAATAAAAACTAAAGGCGAAATATCAAAACTATTATACTAACACTAACACAGTTTACTTGTACAATAAACTAAAATTTCTTGTAATAGTGTTAGTAGTTATACTAGTTTTAGTATTAGTGTTGCATTTGTATTTGTGTGTTCCATTTTTTTAACTTGATATTTTATTTCGTGTTTCTAGCCAAAAAGAGAAGGAGCAGGATAATATGTTTTTTGCAGTTTTTTTTTATAATAAAATAACAGTGTGTTTGTATATCTGACTATAGCTACTATGGATAAATAGTTATAGTCATGTTGGTTGTTTATAAGAGAGTACTAAAGTACTTTTCTTAAAAGTAATCCATGATCTAATGTATCTACAATTTGGGAAATTTATATTCGATTATATTAAATTGCTCATTACTTAATAGTACCACTCATGCAGCAAAGTGAAGTTTTAAGTTCGTTCTCTTTTCTATTGGAATCTACTTCAAACCGATTCTCTGCGCTCGGAGAAAAACCTATATATGTGAGTTCGTTAAAACTATCCCGGTGTAAGTGATTGATTTAAGGATACTTACATGACTGACATTCGCTGCACAGAGAATTAGAATGTCTCCTCCCTTAGATGATCTCTAGATGTGAATTACTTCAAAAGCAATATTTATTAAACACTCTGGATTTGTTCAATAAAGTATAATTAATGCTCACAGAAACCAATTTGGTTCATTATTATTCCTTAACTATTATTCTTCCATTCTTCTCCCTACTGACATCTCAAAGTTTCGCTAATTTTTTGAGATTCTTAAAAGATAAGCAGTAAACTGCAGAAATGCCCTTGCTAAGGGTGATCAACTTTAGTCCATGAAACGGTGCAAGGTCTTAAGCAACCTATGGGAGCGAACTGAGAACCACACAAAACCCACTTCAACTGTTATTTAGGTTAGAAGAGGCTTGTTAGGTAAATGAGGTTGACACTAACGGTAAAGGGTACACACAAACTTATTATCCCAAACGTTATTCTGCACGGATTCCTGTTCTGCGTCTGATAATTTATGTAAAGTAAGGAATAATAATATGACAATGATGCTAAAATCCTTGCGAGGAAAAATGTACACTAGGTCGGAAGTTGCAGGTCTAAGTATCACTGACATTACTGTTAGTACGATTGAACGAATGCATAATTTTGGTTTGTCAAATCGTCATAAGGAACTTGATAAGATCGATACAGATGCTACTTATATTGCATCTTCATCAAAGGAGGAATTAATACTTAACGAAACAATTGTCACAAATGCAATATTAAATAAGTCAAGTCGTTGGATACTCATAATCCTTCCACTTAAAAAGAGATAAAGATTCAGGAAACTGAATGAATAACTATCCCATGAGGGTGCAGTACATATTACGACGTCCTGACTTGGTGAAATTGCAATGCATCGTCTACAATTGACACCTGTAGAATAACAATGATGCTTTGCCATCATGCAAAAGAAATCAAAACCTGTTGGCTTTCGGCAGTTCTTCAATTAGGCTTCGGCTGGATAAGTTGCATGTGAAATGTGTGAATTGCCATGAAAAGATTGGGACTGGTTGAAGTTGAAAATGTCTAAAAGATCCTGTCACGAAATCGGTTTAAAGAAGACAAAATTTTTTGAAATATTTAGAATAATAAGTTTCAGAATCGGTTTCATAATTCCACGTGGCCTACATGCCCCACAAGATCCAATTGTGGACCAGTTGATTATTCTTGTGAAATGCGTAATTAGAGTAAGTCGTGCAACAACAAGCTTTAGCTGAGTGCTTAATGTATAAGACTATGAGGTATAATTGGAATAGTGTTAAGTTTTCAGTTAACCCAACTCGAACAACATTACTCTATGGCGTTTTTGGGAATATTTAGCAACTCTAAACTTGTCCTTAGGAGTCAGTTTTGTGACTTGTTCCCGAGTGGATCAATTTCTCCAAAAACGAACGGATTTCGTTTATACAAAGTGTTTGAACTAGAACTAGAAGTTCTTGATACTCTGGGACCATCCTGTGACATGTTTTGGTTTAGTTCCTTTCCCTCTAGGGTATCATCTGTGTAATAGAAATGAAAGAGCCCTCTTTTTTTAATAATGTTTTATTAGTTTCTAATAAAAAATATTCCTTATTGATTCAAACTTATCTTGGTACTTTTATAACACCATTTGCCATTCCTCTTTAGTCTCTCAACACTTTGGGCATTGGTATTGCAGAAAGTCTCTGTATTGGCTATATACATACATACATATTTGGATCTTTTTTCCATTTCTTTTCGTTTTTAGATTTTTTTGTTTTGTTAGTGTAAACCTAAAGTTTTTATGAGCAAATGTGAGCGAATTTTTTTTAGTTTTTTTCACTTTGGGTTTTTTAGGTTATAACATTTTTTTCCGAAAGTATTTTTTGTCTTTTTCTGCATTTTTGTTTGGCTGTAGGAATAAAACTGTGGTGCAAGGAGACTGTTTTAATGGTGTGGCAGAGGGAATGCTAAAGTAGTAGTTTCGAATGGCTGGTGTCTGCTATAACATTATGCAATGTATAAGAAATAACGAAGCAATAAAGGAAGCAAATGTTAAAGGACCCGATTTTTTTTTAGCACACACAAAATCTACAAGTAGAAAAAAAAAACTTACACAAAAAACAAGAACAAGGAGTGCATGAAAAAATATAAAATTGGTTGCTTAAAATTCGTATACATACATATATACGATGATGACTATCAAGTAAATAAAGCTACAAGTGGGTGGGAATGGATGGTAGTTTAGTTCTAGAGAAAATCTTGTACATGACGTCGATGATGATGATGATGATGATGATGTTTTTGGTAGCAGGAGTATATAGAGCACGTGTTTTTTTGTTGATGCTTAAAAAATGCAAGGAACATTTTTTTTTTTTTTTGTAAGGACGTTAGTAAGGATTCCTTTGTAAAATAGTTAAGTAAGGGAAGTAAAAAAGAAGCAGTAGTTCTAGAGTTCGGGTTTTGCTTTTAGCAATAGTTTAATGAAATATGCATTGTGGTAGGATTGGTTTAGGAGAAAAGCAATATAATAATGAGGCAAGGAGTCATATAGCCAGAATAGATGTTTGAAGTGTATGTATGTCGGTTTATATAGTCAAAAAGGATTTAGTTTAGTTTAAAGTTGAATATAATAAAATTGTAGTATATAACTAAAAAAAAAACTGACAAAAAAATCTAACTTTATATAAAAATATGGTATTAAGCGTATGAGCAAATGTGCTCGTAAAAATGTGTGTGTGTGTGTAAGTGTGTGCGTGTCTTAAAGTGAAATTGGAAAAAATTATATAGAGAGATTTTTCGGTAGTGTGGGTGTGTTCAATGGCTTTTCGTTTTTCGTCTTTTCATTTTTTTTGTTGCTATTTTTTGTAAATTAGATATGTTCGAATGTGTATGAGTAAGAAACATTATACGTAAAGAATTTTTCGTTTCATTTTGACCGAAATAAGACCCAACCCATTTTCAAATATTATCAAGCAAATAGGAACAACGAAAAATATATTAGCAAGACAACAATAACAACAACAAAACAAATCCAAAAACTAACTACATAAAAATATGTAAAACTCAAACAGCAGCTACAAGTGATCGTTAAATATTCCTTAAAAATATTCATACAAAATATTTCATCATTAATACTTGGATAATTTATTTATGTACTTACACAAACTCAATTATTTTTTTTTTATCATTTCAGCTATGAAAATTTATGTTGAGATATTTCTTGAATTGCATTAATAAACCAAAGTATAAATGATAATTTGATTAGGGACTTTTTATCCTAACAAGATTTAGGAGAAATTTTGTAAATGTTTGTTAGTTAAATGAAGTGTAAAAATGTTGATAACTAACTAAATTGAATTGAAGAAACCTAAATCAAATTTAAATAGATTTTTTTGCGATTACAGGTGCATCATTTGTAAAACTATCTGAAAGATATTTAGTTATTAAAAACAAAACTGAAGAGACCTAAGTCCTTTAAAATGTAAGAGAAAACATGAGCCTTATGTTTCTGGTAAAGGTCTTCATGAAAATTTAGTGATACCCTAGTAATGTTGTTGTTAACTTTCAAGATTTATCAACATTTAGATAAAATATGATTGCATTTCGATAGACGATGACCAATTTTAAACTCTTTTAGGAAACTTATCTTAACTAAACTAATAAACATTTATGATATCATTTAAATTAATGAGAAACATATTTTAAAATAATGTCACGATATCGTTTGATGTTCTTCATATATGAAGGAATTTTCAACAAGGATTTTAAATTTTCCTATTCTGTAACATATTTACAAATTACATTCAAAAAGCAACATTTTTAACTAAAACTAGAACTGAACTAGAACTGAGCTAGAGCTGAACTAGAACTGAACTAGAATTGTCCATTTCAGTTTTATTTTCTTTACTAATAAACTTTTAATTCTCCATTCTATTAACAGTTCCCATATGGTTTAAAATTTAACAAGTATTCACAATTACAAAAGATTCTTTATTATTAATTAGTGCAAACAAAAACGTATTTTGGTTAACAATTAACAACGTGACTAAATATAATTTTCGCACTTGAATAAATAACAGAAATCTGCCAAAAAAAAGAAAAAAAAACTTTTCAAAAAGATATTTGGAAAACCAACATGAAAACTCACAATTTCCATGAATAATAAAGTTGCGAATATTAAACGAATAATTTGTTTGCAAATTTATTTTCTTTATGTACGAACCTGTTGTTCCATTTTTTGACTGCGGCTGCTGATTGCTGACATTTTGGTGTGGATTTTGAATGTTAACGGTGGTGAGGATGATGATGTTGATGTTGAAAATGTGTTTGATGAGTATTTAAATTTCTAATAATTTCCCAAAATTATATCTTTATTTCTTTTATGTGATAAATACATGAATTTATTTAAATATTTTTCAAAATATAAGACAATTATGCCACATATGTTAAAGGTGCCATCAAAAAAATAAAGATATTTTAAATATTTTATTTAAAGATTCATTCAATTTATTACGTTTTAAGTGGTCGTACAGGCGTACTTCCATTCAGTATGAAAATGCTAAGCGACAGCTGTTTTAGGGATTTTTAAACAACAACAATTACACTGCACTTTTAACACGTAATTCAAACTCTTTGTTCAAATTATTATATCGTACACTCTGCCACAAACATTTCTAAACTAAAATTTTAAGTTATAGCGAACGTTTTAGAGGTTTAAATGAAACATCTGGCAGCTTTTTGTGGCAACTAGCAATACGTAAACAAACTTCGAATAAACACGAAAATTTAAATCGCCTATAAAAAAAATTGCACTTGTAACAAAAAAATACACTTTTTGTTTTCCATATACATTGGCAATATTTTGTTTTTGCTCTTTTTGTTTAACTTTTATGTGTAAAATTACATATTAACACTTATTTGTAAAATTTTATTTAGACATTTGCTTTAATAAACATGAATCACACTTAAATGTAGTAAAAAATTACGTCATTTCTCATTTCAATTGAACTTAAAGAAAACTGAATTTATTTTGAAAATACTCTAACTTCCAATTGAAACTGACGTATTATTCAAAATCAAAAATATAAGAAAATCTCGTGTTTTAGTCGATGTTGAATTTGACACTTTGATTGCGACAACTAAACGCTTTAAATGCAAAACGCAAACTAAATTTTTAACAGTTGAACAAAAAAACAACAAAATTATTTGATTTAAAATTTCCAGAAAATGTTAAAAACGTTGCTGAGACACACATTTTCTCTCTCTCTTAGTGTTATAATTGTCCTTTTGCAGAAATCTTAAGTCCTTTTAGCTGAATTTATACAAATGTAAAGTTAACTACTCTCAATTTATTACTCTCTGTTTTCATTTACAGCTAAAATTTACTCAGTCTACTGTCTTAACTTCTGTTTTTTTTAGATTTACACACACACACATACACATTCCGTCTTTCCTTCTCTCTCTCTCACTCTCCCTGTGTTATGGTTTTAAATGAGAGCTTTACTTTTTTGTTATCCTTGCAGTTATTTCTGCATAAACAGAAAATTATTACTTTGTCGGCAAGGACTTCTTTATTTGTTGTTGTTAGTATTAGTGTTTAAATTGGGTGAGAGTTTAGTGCAGTGCATGTTTATTTAGTTTAACAGGACACTATAGCAACCTTATACGTCTTATATGTATAAACAATAACTGAAAAAATCCACATGTATCTATGCACTTAGAGATGTATATCCTTAGCTAGTAAAATGTATTTGTGTTTTGGTTTTTTTATATATATTTTATTTTGTCAAGTTGCAGCTGCTTTAAGCAATGTTGCCACTTAAATACTATAAAATTTCCTTTGAACATTTGCTAACTATGTTATTTTTTAAACGTTCGAAAGAAATCGTAATATGAGTCTAAGCTTGTCTTCAGGTTTAGTGAAAGCAAAATAATGCTAGAGAAATGTTACTTTGAGAGACATAATTTTGCTTAAATATTTCATATTTTCCACCTGTTGAAATTGGTCATAATCGTTATTGTACTTAAAATCATTTTTCTCATGCCAATAGTACATTTTATAAACATTTTCTTTTCCAAAATTTTGTTATAAAAGTTCAGCTCATTCCATTTTCTTTTCCAAAATTTGTTATAAAAGTTCAGCTCACTCCTTGAAACTGGTTCGTTCTTATAGTTCGTTAATATTCACTGAAATTTTTATGTTTATAGCATCATTTTTACGAGCTTTTTTCATTTCAATCGGAGCTTTAGAACTTCCAGAATGCTAAATTATGTGCATCAAGTTTGATTTTTAAGTCATCTTAATGAAAGTGGACAACCATTTAATATTTTGTCACAATGGTCAAAGTGGTTCCATGAAATAAAGTGGAACCTAAAACATTATAAAAACAAGTAAGAGTGCTTTAGTCAGTCAAGCCTGACTATATGATATCCTACACCATATAAATTTGGAAAGTAAGTTTAGATTTATATAAGAAATATATGTGCTAAACTTCCATAAACTATATTCATTATTAAGAGATTTCTAGGCATTATAGCCCATTCCAGGAGGACATTTGTATGGATGCTATGAGAAAAATTGGACCGATCCAGACCAATTTCAATAGGCTTCGTTCCTGAGCCAAAATAATAATCTGTGTCAAATTAGAAGATGATAGCTTTAAAACTGCGACCTGTACTTTGCTAAATACGTTTACATCCAGCCGTCCAGACAGACTGACGGACGAACAAACAGACATACATCATTAAATCGACTAAGAAAGTGATTCTAAGCCGAACGGTATACTTAAAGGTGGGTATTCGGGTATTATTTCTCTATGTTACATACATCCGCTCAAACGCACTATACCCTTCTCCACCTATGGTGGTGTAGGGTATAAACACTCATTGGAATCGTTTGTATATAAAAATGATATAGATATATAGGTTTTGTCATTACATTTGTAAGATATCAAAATGTTCCTGTAAGACACCAACTTATTATATATTTTAGTTTCAGATAAGATTCTATGTCGATCTAGCGATATATATCTGTCTGTTAAAAGCACTGGTACAACTTGTCACAAATACTTCACAAAGTTATGTTTGGTATAGAAAATCTTTTCATAAATTAGGAAGTTTTGTACCAAAAAAACATAAAAATGGACATTTATAGTAATTGGAATATAGTAATAGGGAGCATGGACAAAACAATTGGTGAAGTGGAGGGGACCACTTTACCGTACAAGTCATATTAATATTTGTCTATTAAACCTTATATCTAATTATATTTCAGCGAATGTTGAAAAGTTGACATTGCTTTCTCCCATTTTTTCTATAGTACATATTAACTGTTGATAGTGGCTAATAAAAATTGGACCAAGGCAATTATAATCATATATGATTTCTTTTAGAAGTAAGTTCATAATAAAATTTCTTAGAAGTTTTCATTTCATTTAGATTTCAATTTACAAAATGGATATTATTTTATGTGTTACTTATTTTATATAATATTATTTGGTAAACCCAGTCTTTTTAATTGATAGGGCAATAATACGTCTCATTCTCGCCTAATTGATCGTATCCAGATATCAGCCTGCTTAAGCATTACAATTGCAATGCGTCCTTCAAAAACACTGTATACTATCTTACACCATGAACCTTATTGATCACTACATTATAGTCATATCTGCAAACAGTGCAGCCACATTTAATGTCATAACTTGTTGGAAAGGCTGTTTGACTGGAAAGGCTGTTTAGTCACTAACAGTCAGACAGCCATGAGACTGTAAAATATCCCACACCGACCTAAACAAACTGTTTAAAATTAAGGATGTGCTGTGGAGCGAGTGGTGTACAAATTTCCTTATAATAGTATATGATACATAAGCTGGCTAAAATAATGTTCGGTCTTAGATCCGACATATTCGACATATTCCTGGTTGAAATATATACAATTTATATACACAATTTATGGCAACATAGAAATTTGTCTAGATAGTTACGCGCCTCATTTGTCTCTTCAATATCACTTCCTATGTTCTAATTACTAAAACATTGTAGATTAGGGAAGGGCGATGCTACGGCCGCAGCATCTACACTCGGAGACCCATACGGGTCCATTGTGATCCGTAAGATTGTAAGAAAGAACTTAATTGACTAGGACATACGTCTGATAGTATCTTAGTTTGAATCCCTACAATAAGAGTCTTTGTTAAAGAACAAGAATATAAACTAGTAAAATTTGTATATGCTCTTAATATCAGAAGTGCAGAATCAGTTGATATTCCACTTGAAATTATTAAGAAGTCTAAAAATAGGTGGCGGGGTCTTGGACTTGCAAGGAAGGGCAAATCAATTGGCTCTTTTATAATTTGAAGAGATCTATGTATAACATGATATTGGCGTCGGGAAATACTTTTATCGATCTTTGATGATTTTAGAACATCAATTTTCAAATACCAAACAGAACAAAAAAACATTAAAAATGTTAAAAGCTGGAATATTGTATTTTTCTATGCGGACAATGGTGTATGTTGTATGTAAGTTTCGCGGAGTAGCTAATATTGAAATTTTACCTAACTTGTGTTCGAGTAGTGATGCGTTTTCTGCTCTCACGGATATAGTGTGTGACAATTTGATGACCCTTAGCAATAATCTTCCCAACGGAGTTTGAGTCACCCTTTATCCTTATAGACATTTATTTTGAATACATCAAGTTTAAACACTGTTGCATGGCCATAAGAAGAATTACGCCTTTATCAAAAAAAATTCAGTCTATTAGTATAATAGTAATAGGTTTTTCGTTAATGTGGTACTAAGTGTGTTTACTCAGAAACTTTGAGTCAATTTGGTTAAAATTTTATCCAGATATTTTATCCGATTAGCAACCTTACTCACCTTACTCTGGTAGATCATTTGTATGGGAGCTAGGTAAAATAATAGACCGGTCATGACTAGTTTCTACAGGCTTCGTTCTACTATCGAAATAATAAGATATGGTAAAATTTTTCACATGAGTAGAGAAAAATGCTAAAATTCATTAAATTAAAC